>PVIC010004493.1:0-62366 GCA_004025085.1 Thryonomys swinderianus
AAAAAAAAAAAAAAAAAAAAAAAAAAAAAAAAAAAAAAAAAAAAGAAGTGAAAGCAGAGCCAAGCAGATGTTTACTCATCATATTGCGAGTGTGAGTTCAAAGCTACCAGGTGGCAAGCCTGAGAGGAAGAGCTCAGTGAGCTTCTGAGCCTGCTCTCTTTGCTCTGCCCATACTTATAGGTGTGAGTTACACCCTAAAAACTACCATTTCACTGCCTGGTCTGGTCTGAGAAATTCAGGGTCCTAGCGTTTGTTTCTGGGGTTAGATAATGGCCATGGGGTCTAGGGGTCTACAGTAAATTCGTGCACTGCTAGTCTCTAAAGATAACTGCTCTACAGCTGCAAAAGTTTCATAAAGCACAATTTCCTCACAAAAGCAAGTATTCCTTTCTATAGCCATCCGCCACCTCAGCCACTTCATGCCCTACGCCCCTGCCTGTCTCCTCTCTAGCAGGGCCTACGCCACCCCTCTGACTAGATGACCGTACGCTGTGGGACGGGATCAGCGTGGTGGCCACTGCGGTGTTTCTGCTGGTGGGGGCAATGTGGGACTTTCAGACAGGTGCCACCAGCTGAAGAGGGGTGGTCTAGGTGGCTGTGGTGGGAGGAGGATGGTCGCTCCATGGCAGGTTTGACCTGTAGGAACATCTGCATCTTAATAGCACTGATGTGCCCTGAAATGAAATGAGGGAAGCGCTTCATCATGTAGGGACAGAACAAGCACAACAAAGATAACAGCAGGAGTCAGTCCATCATTTAAAAAGGGCGTTGCTATATCATGCCCTTGCAGCTGGGAACTGCTGACTGCAAAGCTCTGAGAGGAAGCCGGTCACCCCCAGCGCCTTCCGTGCAGTTTGCCGTCCCCTAAGTGTAAACAGACAAATGCTACCAAGAGATTGAAGCTCATGTGCCCTAAGCATGAGCGCTAGCATGGAGGGCACTACGGTCACCGGCTGGTGCCCAGCCCTGCCTACAGGTGTGTCTGGGCACTGCCAGCCGGATTAAGTGACCAGAGTGCCCTTTCTATGTTTAGTCTCTAGTACTTTCACTTTATATCTTTGCCCACATTTTTCTGCTAGGGTTTGAGACAAAGTTAGAATGAGACAGTATTAATGAAAATTAACCTTTGGCAGATATCGAGGTCAGAGAAGGCGCCTCTTGGCTCCTCCATCAGCGTCAGGCACCGGGTGGGTCAGAGCCACGTGCAACCACATGGCTTCCGGGGAAGTGAGGCAGATGTTGTTCTCTCTCTTCCTTTTTCACAAACTGTACGGTCAATGACTTTGGCCCTTTGTAGTCCACTGATCTTGCTCAGTGGTTCAGCGACTAGTCAAAGCTGTAGGATCTGGTAGGAAAGATCCTCTTTTGTTCTAGGTCCTTTTTGATCTTAGGGAGCCAGGGCCAAGATATTGGCTGTCCTTGTACCCTAGTTCTGGTCTCTAGATCTCAGTTGCTGGAATTCCAGAAAAATTAGCTATACCAGAATTGTACTGAGACCAGTAGGTTTAATTTTTATAGTTATTTTCAGATATTAGACACTTTGAAATAGACACACAAGGGTATTGTAGTCCTCTTACCAATCAGACAGCTTCTGATCATGTCAGCCCCCCAAACTGAATCTCTGGAGAATGTTAACAGACAACAATTATAAAGTGGTACAGAGAAAATGAGATTAGTGGCAGCATAACATATTTGGGCTAACAGTTATGACGTTTACATATTTAACTTGGTACAGAGCAACCTTCTAGTTAGACATAGCCATCTTTATCCAATTATAAGATATTAAATGAGAAAGAAGTTTATGTCTAATTTTATCATCTTTTAATGTTATTTAAGAAGAATGCACCGCCTCTATCTACTCAGGTTACCTGCTAATCAAACCCCATTTTTTAAATATCATTTTGACTGACAGGCAATACAAGCCAAATCTGTGTCATTAACCCTAAAGATATCTTTTGTCTCTATTCTTTTTAACTTATTGACAGACAAAATCCCAAGAAAACTCAGAGACAGAAAATTCTTGAGCTTAGGAAACCTTCCATTCTTTTTTTTAAGAAAAACATTGTAACTGAGGTGTTGTGGCTGCTATAGTGTACAGTGGAGACAGACGAGTATCTCTGAGTGCACCTTCCCAAAGACACGTCTAAGTTTTGCATAAGTAGCAATCTTCACACTGTTGTCTTTGATGCAAAGAAGTGCAAAAGCAGTTTTCTGGAAAGCCTTTTGCAGAGTTATTGATGTTTGGAAGAGGGGCAAGACTCTGATGGTCCAGGACTCTTCTTTGGTTCTGTAGGAGCTCTGGATGGATCCACCAGACCCCTTGAAGTTCGGTAGCACCAGGAGCGAGTGGTGGAAATTTCGTCTCTGTTTCATTTCCATGCCTTAAATTTGGCACAATTTTCTTTGAAATGTATGATTTTTAAAATAGGAATAACAAGGTTTATCAGTGGGAACCCATTTCATTGGGTGGCCTGGAAGGGCTCCTGTCCATTGCTCGTGATGAACTTCATAGTTTCACTGAATTTCCTGATCTCTCCGATAAAAGATTTTGGTGGCCTGTCTTAAGAGGGCACCCCCATTGGGTCTTTCCTTTTTAGATCCTTTGGGCTCATGAAGTGGTCAGTGGAAATTTGTAGAAAAAACTATCTTTTCCTAAGCAAACTGATTGATTTTTATGGGCTTCATGATAGGCGTTGCCCATATGAGCTGTTGCTGGTAGGCTTTAGTCCTGTTTACCATGATCAACTATCCCAGTTAAAAAAAAAATCACATTGTTCAGATTAACCCATACAAACAGGTGTACCTGTCAAAGGCTCAAATAGATTGGTCAGGACTGTTTGTAAAATTCCCTAGATTGTAGAGGGAGAGGAGCTGCCAAAGGACAAATTTGTTTTAGTTCACAGTTTGGGAAGTTTTAGTCTCTGGTTGGCAGGTGTGGTCCCAGGGATGGCATAGCAGAAAGGCCTGCCATGGAGACAAACTGCTTCTGCTAGGACAGAAAGAAGAGCGTGGGGCCCACAAGTATCGTGGCACTTTGTACTGGGCAGGAGACACTCCACTCCAGGTCCCGAGTCAGGCTCCACCCAGCTCCACCTCCTGACAATACATCAGCTGTTGTGTCCCCGTGATCCAGTCATCTTCTAAACACAGGAGGGCCTGGAGATGTTCTAGACCTAAAGCACAACATCACTAATTGTTTAATAATAGAACTTTTCTAGTTTTCCCCATATTTCTTAAGTTGAATATTTTAGTCATATATTTGATGACTTTTTGCTGTTTGTCAAATGCAATAAAGACCATATATTTGTACCATTCTGTGTCCTGGTCACCATGAACTAAGCATCTCTGCTCTGCTATATATACTCTTCCACGAGGATGTTTCTCCCTTGTAGACAGCCCACCATGAACTCAGTCCTCTGAAATGGTAAACCAAGTTAAACTTCTCAGCTCAAATTGTCATTGTCAGGTGTTATGTCCCAGTGATGGGTAGGCTGACTAATAAAAACTAAAAGTGCACTGGAAAAGTGGAGTGCTCTAACTACACTTGAGCATTTAGAAGTCTTTGGGAGTCATTTGCGGGAGCAGTTTGGAAAGATTCTGAGATGTGTGTCAGATAAGATTATAACGCCATAAGCAGAACTTGATGGATGATTGCGCATGGAGGTTAGATTAGCAGAATCCTGAGGGGGACTCAGGCAGTACAGGACAGAATCAGGAGGTTTCAGTCAGAGGAAGACTCCACCAGTATTTGGAATGGAGGCAATGTGTACTATGCCCTGACCTAAAATTCACCTTCATTTTGCCCATCGCCTGAGAGTTTGCTGGAAATTAAAGTTAATGAAGAAATTGATCTGATACATAAAATTTGAAAGCACCCCTACTTGTAGATTGTGGGATACATATTATTGGATGCTCTTAGCTAGAATAATATCGAAAACTAGGGGGAAAAGTAGAGTCAAAACTTTTTAAAAACTTAAATTTGGGGATTCCCAAGTCATATGTAATAATGCCAAATGTAAAACAATGCGTAAAATATGTGTAAAGCAGTGTCACATATGAAAACAATGCCAAAAGAATTGTTGTTGGAAAGATTCTCACCACTAAAATGAAGCCACTTTGCATGGAGACCAGCAGAAAGTTGCCTTAAAGGCTCGGTGAGACCCTATCAGTCAAAGGTCCAGCGGTGTCAAAAGGTAAAATCTTCATTTGAGTAGAGTAACTCTGACCGCGCCACCCCCCGAGAGTCTCTATGGAGCTGGTTTAGCTGGACCTGTCTCTCTGTGCTCAGTTATTCGGGTGCTCAGAAGCTCTTGCTGCCGTGGTCCACAGATGCCTGGGTACAGTTTCCACTGACAGCAGGCCCTCGTTTTCTTCATGTGATGCTGATTTTACTGGCATGCAGAATGTAGGTGCTTTACTCATATGCAGAATGCAGATTCCAGAGAAAAATCTGGGAGGCCACAGAAGGAAGCACTGAGAGGGTTGTGTGTGGAACTGTGGAAGGAAGCTGAAGGTGCAGTGGAGATTTCAGGAAGTCAGAGTTACCGGAAACAGGGGGCGTCTGCCAAGGAAAGCTGCAGGCTGCAAGCAAAGCCAGCCCACTAAGGAAGCCATACGGGCTCCATACAATAGGCAGGGTCATTGGGTGGGGCTACATGAACCTTTTGGAGCTCCTACCTCACTGAGATGCCAGAGATGGAGCTAAACTTAATGTTTGTCCTGCTGGACTTTTGTCTGATTATTTCATATCCCTCTACTCTCTTTTGGAATGGGAATGTTTTTGGAATGGGAACGTGCCATTGTAGAGAGGGATTATGCAACTTGTATTTTGTTTGTTTGTTTGGTTAGTTTTTTACTTTTTTATAGAGGTTTATAGCTGAGAGTTTGGCTCAGTTCTCAGGAGAGAATTTGACTTGGGTTTATGATGGACCTGTTGAGACTTTGGGAAAAAAGACTGTTGTTTTTCCAGCGGCACACAGGATAGATGTGTTAAGGGGAACTCACTTGCTATTGTCTTTATGTATAAATTAAGAAGATGTGTTGGGCATGAAGTTGACAAGGAGTGGGATCCAGTGGTTAGAGTGAAGTTTGATTTATGTTGGTATCTGCTCTGAGGATTGGTAGAACACACTTCTATTTATCTAGGTAGCTCATGGAAGTGTGGCTTTAGCGTCTCAGCTAGTCCTCTGGCACTGTTCCCCTTCTCTGCTTCTTCCACTGGGAGCTAAACACTTTTGCTTCCTGCTCCCTTTCAGTACGTCCTTGGAGGAGGCATCTATAGACTGAACCCACAGATACTGTAAGGCAAATCAGACCTCTCCTTTAAGAGGTGAGTGTAGGCTGTTGTGTTCAACAGTGAGAAAGCTAACTAATAAACATATAAATATACCTAAAGTATTGCTTTTATTAACTCCTAAAGTTTTGCTGTGCAATTTTTTTGTAATAAAGTTTTAATAAGTTAAAATTTGTTCCAAGTTTCTCTTAACCATTAAATTATTTAGGACTCTATATTTTAGTTTCTAACCATATTGTTCTTTTTAAGCTAGTACTTTAGGACTTTTTATTTAATTGCCTTTTGGACTAAAAATTTGTTGTGCTCAACATAAGTTCTTGAAATTTTTTGAGTTTTTCATTTTTAAAATAGTACTTCATTCAATAAAATAAGCACATTCTGGTCCATACTATATACTTTAGTATATTTAAAAGCAAAAATCATAAATGTATGTTGTCAGACCACAGTATGATTAAATTAGAAATCAATAACAGAAAGAGACCAGGAAAATCTTTAAGCATTTAGATGATAAACAGCTCACCTCTAAACTACACATAGGTTAAGGAAGATAGCATAGGAAATTCAAAAATATTCTTAACTAAATGAAAATGAGAATGCAATTTATCAGAATTATGAAAAAAAGTAAAAGCTGTGATGAGGGAAATTTACAGGTATACATTATAGGTACATATTAGAAAACATTTGTAAAAGATATCAAATAAAAAATCTAAGCTTTCACATTAGAGAATTAGAAAAAGAAGAGAAACATTCAAATTAAGCATAAATAGTAAATGTTCAAGTAGAAATCAGTAAAATTAAAAAATAGGAAAATAATAAGTCTCAATAAAACCAAGGCTGATTCTTTGAAGAGATCTATAAAATCAGTAAGTCTCTAGCCAATCTAAATGACAAAGAGAGAAAAGAGAGACAGAGAGACAGAGAGAGAGAGAGAGAATTACCAATACAAGAAATAAAAGATCCCATAAACAGTGAAAGGATAGTAAAGGAATATTATGAATGATGCTATGGTAACAAAATTTATAACTTAGGCAGAAAAGATCAATTTATAGAAAGGCACAATCTGCCAAGGGATCAGATATACAGGAAATCTCTATGCCATACATAAAATGTTGCTGTGAATTTAAAAGTGCTCTAAAGTTGTTAAATGAAGAAAGGAAAAATTATATGGCTGTTTTTAAAAAATATTTCAATTTGACAGAATAAGTATTTACATTTATTAACTGTAAAAATTTTAAAGTAATTTTTTGTTTACATCTTTTGTTTTATTTCTTCTGTTCATTTGTAGGCATGCAAATCTCCTCTCCAGGTATGTGAGTTCTCTAGAATTACCATCAAATGGCCTAGACCACGTGGCTTACAACACACAGATTGATTTTCTCACAGTTTTAGAAGCTTGCAGCTTGAGACGATGGTGTTGGCAAGTTTGCCCTCTTCTGAGCTTTCTCTCTGTGCCTCCCTGATGTCTTCTTGTATTTGCCCAGGTTTGCCTTTGGATGAGACTTCCCAATGTGTTGAACTCATTTTAATTGATTTTAGCTTAATCAGCTCTTCAAAGTCACTTTTTTTTTTTTTTTTTTTGAGACAGGGTCTCGCTTTGTAGTTCAGGCTGGCCCTGAGCTCACTATGTAGCCCAGGCAAGCCTCGAACTCAGCAATCCTCCTGCCTCTGCCTCCCGAGGGCTGGGATTACAGGCCAAAGTCACTTTCTTTTAATGCACTCACATCTAGAGGTTCTAGGGATTAGAGTTTGAATATGTGAGGACAGGGGACGGAGCTCAATGGTTCTGCACCTACCTTGCAAATCTAAGTTCTTGAGTTCAATCCTCAGTGTGTGTGTGTGTGTGTGTGTACTTATATATATATGTATATAATTTTTAAAATTATATCAAAAAGATTGAATGCATGTATTTGATCGTATAATGAAATATTTGTTTGGGCTCATTTAGTTTAAGTGGTACCATGCTAACCTTGAAAGCACAGAGCCCAAGTTAGATTCCCAGTACTGCAAAAAAAAAAAGTTAAAGAAATAAGTAAGCAAATAAACAAATATTATTTTAAAAAGAACATGTGGCTTTTGGAGAGACAGAATTCAGCACAGAACATTTATCTTACATTGTTATTATTATTATTATTTATTGGTAGTTTAGATGATATTGGGATGACAGACATGGCAGTGCATGCCTATCATCCCAGAACTTGAAAACTGTTGTAGAAATTTTGATTGAGATTGAATTTAAATCTGTATATCAGTTTGGAAGTGTACTCATTTTGACCATACTGGTTCTACCCTCGCTAGGACAGGGGACACCACTCCATTTTCTGATGTCTTTTTGCCAAGTACTGTAGTTTTCCTTGTAGAAGTCTTTCACTTCCTTCATTAGGTTAACTGCTAAAGAGTTAAATCTTCTTTGTGCTATTATAAATGGTCTTGTTTTACTAATTTCTTTCTCAATGAATTTCTTATCAGCACGGTAGGATGTTATTAATGTTTTCCGTGTTGTTTTTGTATTGTCTTTAATTGGTGAATTTGGTTATTAATTCCAGGAATCTTTTGGTGAAATATTTGGGGTCAATTTCTTCATGGGTCATTTTTTCCTGTATAGAAGCATGTTACCTGGAAATAGTGACAGTTTGGCTTCTTCATTTTCTATGCATATCTCTTCTATTTCTTTCTCTTCCATGAATGTACTGGCTAAAGCTTCCAGTACGGTATTGAATGGAAGAAGTGATAGTGGGCATTGTCTAGCTCCTAATTTTAAAGGGAAAGCTTTCCTGCATTTTATATGCTCTTACCAGAGTGTTTATCATAAATGCCTTTTATCAGATTGAGATGAGGTCCTTCTGTATCATTTTTTTAAATTGAATTCTTTATTGGTACAATTTATATACATCTCACAATCACACACATAACATTGGTGAACTTATATGTACCAATATAGGACACAAGTTAATTCTCATTGTACCATTTTTTAAAAATAAATTTATCATAAATGTATATTGGGTTGTGAAATTCTTTTATGATCATGTAATTTTTGTCCTTGCTTCTAGTCATGTGATATATTGTATTCTCTGATTTATACGTTGAACCATCCTAGCATTCCTAAGATGACACCTACTTGGTCATGAGCTATGATCTTCTTGTTGATTTTATTTGTCATTTTATTTGTCAATATTTTACTGAAGATTTTTATGTCTGTGTTCATTAAATGGGTTGCCCTTAGTATTCCTTTTAATTTTTTTTTTCCATTTAGAATGCTAACTGCCAGGAAAGAGTCTGAAAATAATCCCTCCCTGTCAGTTTTATTAATGAGTTTGAAGAGTCTTACCATTATATCCTTTCTGAAGTTCTAAAATTCAGCAGTGAATCCATCAGATCCTTATTTGTTAGGATTTTTATTACTGCTTCATTTTTATTGCCTGTTACTTGATTGTTCAGGAATTTCATGTCTTTTTGGTAACATTTTGGTAATTTATAGGGATCTGACCATTTCTTCTGGATTCTGTAATATTTTCGAGTACATCATTTTAGAGTAACTATCAAATGATTTTCTGGATTTTAGTAGTGTCAATTTCAGTTTGGTCCTTTTTCTTTCTAATTGAATTAAAATGGATCTTTTCTTTCCTTTAAAAAATATTTGGTAAGGAGGTTACCCACTTTCCAGGTTCCCCCTTCTGTCTCTCTTAGGCAGAAGCTTTCTCTCTCAATAAAACTTTCCTACACTAAACTCCGACTTTCCTAAAATTCATTCTTTGATTTTTTGAGAACACAAACTTGCATTTCAGCTGGGGAGCCAGGCCTTGCTCTCTTGCATCAATTTTGAGGCTTGCCTGGACTATATAGTGAGTTCAGGACCAATCTGAACTACAAAGCAAGACCCTGTGTCAAAAGAAAAAAAAACAAAAAGAAAGCTTTGGTAAGGGTTTATTTTGTTCATCTTTCAAAGAACCAGCTCTTTGATACATTGATTCTTCATATCATCTTTTTAGTCTGTTTCATTAATTTCTACTGTGATCTTTATAATTTCCTTCCTGTACTAGGATTAGGTTTTGACTCTTCTTATTTTTCTAGCACTCTGATCTGCATCAGAAGATCATTTGAGTTCAGTGTCTTTTTCTTATGTAAGCATTCCCAGCAATAAGTTTCCATTTTAGGACTATTTACATCTTCTCTTAAGGGTTGTGGTATTTTTCAATGGCACTTTCATTTGATTTTCAGAATTGTTTGATTTTTTACTGTGACTTCTGGAGTGTATTATTTAATGTACAAGTATTTGTGAAGCTTCTCTCATTTCTTTTGTGATTGAATTTTAGTTTTAGTGAACTATGATTTGATAGTATGCATAGAATAATTTCAACTCTTTTGTATTTAGACTTTTGTGAGATACTATGTATAGAGAAAATTTCATGTGCTGCTGAGAAGAATGTGTATTCTGTTACAGTAAAGTGTTCTATGATGTCTATTAAGTTAATTTATTCCAAAGTGTGGTTCAGCTCTGATATTTCTCTGTTGATTAGTTTATCTGTTTGTGAAAGTGGGATATTGAGATTCCCCACTGTGATTGTGTTGGTGTTTAGTTGATTTTTTATGTCAACTAGTGTTTTATGATGTTGGCTGCACCAGCATTTAGTCCATATATTTTTACAGTTGTTATCTCTTCCTGTCGAATTCTTCCCTTGGCTCATATTTAATGACCTTCTTTGCCTCTTCAAATAAGTTTTAGTCTGAAGTCCACTTTGTCCGAGAATAACACTGGTATCCCTCTTCCTTTCAGGGAGCATGGCATATTGTTTTCCATCTTTTGATTTTTAGTGTATAAATTTCCTTTTGGGTTAGATGTCTCTTCCATGAGCAGTTATCTTCCCCAGAATCATGGAACAAAATAACTTCATGAAAATAGAACTTTGGAAAAGTTAAAACACTGATCTTTCCTTATTCCCTTTTGGATGTATAGACCCTGATTATATCTCACATCTATGTCATATGAATGGTAGAGAAGAAGCAAGAGAAAACAAGGAGATAAGAAAAATGAAAAAGAACAAAGAAAAAAGAATATGGAGGAGAAAAGTTAAAAGAGAAGAAAGACCAAGGGAGCAGTTTTATAAAGAAAAATCTTTAAAAAATAAAAATAACAAAAAAGAAGAAAAAATAATAAGAAATGAAAATAGAAAACAAAACTCAAAGGGAACTAAGATCTGACAAACAAAATAAAACAACAACAAAAAAAGAAAATACCTCAGGTGGCCACTCCCCATATGGCCAGGTGGCCACACTGGTCTGTGCCCACTCTTGTCCACAGTCCACTTGCAGGCAGCCAAGCCAGTTTTCCTACCATGAGCTCCCTGTCGGGCTGCTTGGGAGTGACAAGAGGTGTTCATCTTTCTGGACCCACCTCCATGCTACCAAGTGTACATCTTTGTCTCTGTCCCCAAATCCATCTACATTAACTCGGAAGAAAAAGTGTGTGATTAGTTTGCTCGACACCTGGTTCTGTCCTGTGACTGTCCCTTTCCACTCCACTCACTACCAGGCAGAACTGTGGTAGTCTCCGTGTTCCTCCCGCAATGTCTTCCGCTCAGTATTTTTAGCAGCTGTGTAGCCCAGAATCCTCCCTCTATCCCTTTATGTTCAGGCCTAGCTCAAGGCCTCTGCTTCCCAGCCCGAGGGACTCGGGATGTTCCCAGACTTGCCCCAGTTGCTGCTCAGCCTGCTCAGGACAGGGGCCTGTAGGGCCAGCTTACCCACTGTGTCAGATCTTCACAGAGTTAAGGAAAACAGTAGAAAAGCATCCACTCTGGACCAGTTCCACCGATACCCTGCCTCTGCTTCTTGTCTCCATGTGACCTGGGGGTTCCTGCAAGGGACCAGGCACTGCCTGCAGTTCCTGGTGCTCAGCTTCCCCTTGTCAGTGCTGGGTGGTAGGGAGGAGGCTGTGGGGACACAGTGTTCCTTGGGGTTTGAGAGGATGATGGGGAAGTGCTTTCTCTGTGAGAGGTCTCTTCCTTTGGCTTTGCTCTTGCTGTCTCTGTCTCTCTTCCTTTGGCAGAGTCGCTGTATACTCCCCTGCTGGTACTCCTTTCTCGGTGGGCAGGTGCTGCAGGGGGCATATCCCAGGGGTCTGACCTTTGCCCCACTGGCTCCTGCCCTCAGGACGTTACAGCCACTCTCACAATATGCTCACTGTGCAAAGTGTGGGGTGTGGAGCCAGAAGAGCCCTGCTTCCAGTTTTCAGCAACCCAGAGATATGATTGACCTGGAGGTTTCCTCTTTTGGATTATGTTTTTCGATCTGGATGTGATGGCCTCTATAGTTTCAGAAGAGCTGTATTATCCAGTGTCTCTCATCACGATGTTGGAATCTAAATGCTTTAGAGTAGGTATTATCTATCATGCTCATTGTTTAAGTGTATTTGCAATCACATATTTTTATTTCCTTTTTCTTTCTCGCTTCTCCTCTTTTCTCCTCCTTTTCCTTCCTTTCTTCAATATTCTTTTACAGATTTTCCCGTGTTTTACTTCCTTGTATATATTGGGAAAGTTTAAATTTACCTAAAATGTTTTTAAAACATGAAATGTGATTTTAAATTCATGTGAAATGCCCTATTCTGTTTGGGAACTGCCCTTCCAATCGTAGGGTTTCATGTGTTTTGAAATTTTGAAAGTGAAGGTGAATTTCTATTTTGGCACCTCTTTCTTTTTCTGGGTAGAAGGGCTGGCCTTCGTAGAGTATAGAATGCTGCCTTATATCATTATTTTTGTACTTTCAGCTATTGATATCAGGGATATAATATCAGGGGTGTAACAGATAAAATCATGAAGGCGCAAGGTGAGCTTTCTTGGGTTCATCCTCCTCAAGGCTCTCCTCAACCCATGTCTTCCAGTCGGCTTTAGCCTCCAAGTAACTTATTGGATCTCCATTAAAGGATGGTACAGCTATGCCAAAGTTCTGCCTCCCATTACTATTTAGACCCTATCCCTTTACAATTGCTTCTTCCTCCTGTGAGGCCACATCTTAGACTGACTCACAGTGTTGTGCTTCGGCTATGATTTCAAACCACTATTGATATGCTTTGAATACTGGTGTTTCCCTCAAATTCATATATTGGGACCTAATACTCAATGTATGGTATTGAAAGAGGAGGCCTTTTAGGAAGGCCTTAACTCATGAGGGCTTTGCTCTCATGAATTGGATTGGTGCTCCTATAGGAGAAGTCCAAGGGAGACTATTTGATGTTTGTACTGTGTGAAGTCACATGGAAAGCACCATGGAAAAGAAACAGGCCACTCCCGACCACTGAATCAGCTGACACCTTAGCTTTGGACTCTCTAGCCTATAGATTGTAAGCAAACAAAATTCTTTTTATAAATTAGTCAGTTTAAGGTAATTTTTTAGCAGCCTCAATGAACTATGATGAAGGTCATGTTGTTTTCAATTTCTTCTTTATGATTCCCATTACTGTATTGTGTCCAGCAAGCAGGAGGTCCTCTCAAATGGAAGTTCACTCTGTGACCTTGACCACTGGCCATTCTTCATCCTATTAAGAATACAGCTTGTGTGGGCCGGAGGGTTGGCTCAGTGGTTCCGGTGCCTGCCTCGCAGGCGCAAGGTCCTGAGTTCGATCCCGGGTAACCACATACAATGCTGGGCGTGGAGACAAGCCCACCGATAATCAACACCGCATACCACAATGCCGGATGTGGTGGCTCACGCCTGTAATCCCAGCACTCGGGAGGCAGAGACAGGAGGATTGCTGAGTTTGCGGTGGCTTGCCTGGGCACCATAGTGAGCTCAGGGCCAGCCTGAACTACATAAGCGAGACCCTGTCTCCAAAAAGCAAAAAAAAAAAAAAAAAAAAAAAGAATACAGTTTGTGGGCCAGAAATTTACCTAGTTCCGGCACCTGCCTAGCAAGCACAAAGCTCCTGGTTCAACCCTGGTAACCACATACAATGATAAAATATCAGGTGTGGTACCTCACACCCACCAGCAATCAGTACCACACCCTACAATGCTGGGCGTGGTGGCTCACACCTGTCATCCCAGCACTCCGGAGGTAGAGGCAGGAGGATTGCTGAGTTCTAGGTTTGCCTGGGCTACATAGTGAGCTCAAGGCCAGCCTGAACTACAAAGTGAGACCTTGTCTCAGGAAAAAAAAAAAAAAAAAAAAAGAATACAGCTTGCATTTGATTTTCAGCTGTGAAACCAGTAATTTATTAAAGACTTGCAAAGGTTTATTTTACTTACTCAGATAATATAGGGATAGCTGTGATTTCACTCACCAGAGCCATGTCATGTAGGTTTTCAGTTTATACTTACAAACAAAATTCTATTATATTAAACTCACTAAATATTACTTGATCATTTATTATTAGTAAGTCTGGTACTAGGGAGTCACATTACTGGACTTTCCACTAATTATAGACTTGGGGAAAATTTAGATAAATTTGTAGGGAGAAAGGTACATGGCCTTCTCTGCATAAGTTTCTAAGGCTAAAGATCTGGTGAGGTACAAACAGTGCTTTGTAAGACTTTCTATTTGGATTGGTAAAGGGACCGAATGAGAGAAGAATATTCACAATTATTTAATACTGGGAACCCATGGGGGAAATCCTGTACCTATGAAAGAAAATTTTCTGTACACCGTGTAGTCTATGTTTCAGCCTAAATATTAAGTGTTTGAACACTGTCAGTTTGAGATATTATTGTTAAAATTAGAACTTTAATTCCAATCACAATAAATATTCTATATCATAGATTGTACTCTGGTATGTTTGTTGCCCTTCTGTTCTCTCCCCTCCTTCCTTCAATGTCCAGTATATAAAAATTTATGTAATAAAATAACTATTTTTAAATAAGTAAATATTAGTTATATTTTATTGAGCACTTACTGTATGCCAAGCTCCATTAAGTTCTTTAAAAGTATTTTCTTACTGAAATATCATACCATCTTAAAAATTAAGTATGATGATTATTTCTGTGAAATTGATGAAGGAAATGAATCATAGAGAAAAATAACTTGCTTGGTGTATAGAGCTAAAATTAAAATTAGCTTAGGATTTAGTTCAAGAGATATGTGCTCTATTATTTACTCTCTGAAATATTGATCTTCATTACTGCATATTAAGTTTTTATTTCTAAGAAAAATATGTTAATTTTTCAGTATATTTTTTCAAGACAAATATTTTTGAACAAAAAAGATGAAGACATCACATTAAATGATCATTGGGTTTTTAAGTTTGAGTAAGGAGCAAGCAAATCTATAAAGACCATGTACTTTGAAACGAAAGCAAGACTGATGTGAAAATAATTAAGGCAATTTATCAAATAGGAATTTACAAAGCCAAAGTATGAATAAAACTGCAATGTATAATTGTATGTGTTGGGCAAATACATTGGTAAGTGGAAAAATTTGGAGCATATAATGTTTTGTTTTTTGTTTTGGGTTTTTTTTTTTGAGACAGGGTCTCACTTTGTAGTTCAGGCTGGCCCTGAGCTCACTATGTAGCCCAGGCAAGCCTCGAACTTGGCAATCCTCCTGCCTCTGCCTCCCGAGTGCTGGAATTACAGGTTTGAGCCACCAAGCCTGGCTGGAGCATATAATGTTAATACGAAGACTTCCCAACAGATGTAGAATGAGTTCAAGATTGAACAGAGAAAAATAACATGTAGACTGGAATGGAGGAGGCATTGTAAGTGGTAAAACTAAAGAATGTTCAAAAAGAATCCTGCCAAGACCCAGGAGGACAACAAATTGGGCCATGATTGGAGAAAAAAAGAACATCTTAAATTGTTTCAGGGAACTGATGTTGGGGAATGAGTGGATTGGTTTAGATGGCTCAGTTTTTTTTTTTTTTTTTTTTTTTTTTTGCTTTTTGGAGACAGGGTCTTGCTTTGTAGTTCAGGCTGGCCTTGAGCTCACTATGGTGCCCAGGTAAGCCGCTGCGAACTCAGCAATCCTCCCATCTCTGCCTCCCGAGTGCTGGGATTACAGGCGTGAGCCACCACGCCCAGCATTATATGTGGTAACTGGGGATCAACCTCAGGTCCTTACGCTTGCGAGGCAGGCGCCGGAACCACTGAGCTAACCCTCCGGCCCTAGATGGCTCAGTTTTGACAACACTAATCACAATAGCCAAAGCTTTTTGGAAATGATGTCATGTAGTTTGTGTGATGCATGCTGGGTAATCACACTGGTTTAGTGTGGATTTGTACTGAGAGACACGCCTCATCATAGATTTCCCAGGCAACAGGAAATGTGAGTAAAGTAACATTTTATAGTCAGAAATGTGTTTTCTTCTGTAGATGATATGTAAAAAGGAGATGACTCAGAGACCCTGTCACTGGCACTGGTGAAGAAGTAAGGCAGTGCCAATATAAAATATAGAACTGAGCTGTCGGTTTGGACTTCAGGAGTCATGCAGTGTGTTTGGCTGAAAATTTTACATGTATCACAGCAGACTTTGCAGTAACCTGTACCTAAGGTAAAGACTGAAAACTCCTTGGGTGCAATCTTCAGGTCAGTTATGGCGCTCCAAAGAGGAGTAGAAGGAGAGGAAGACCAACTGTTTGGCATCTACAAAGCAGTGTAGGTGAGAGGAAGGGTTGGAGCAAGGGAGAAAAGGATGACTCCTTTTTCCTTATTAAATTATATGTCAAATTTTTACATTTGAATTCAACAATATTAATTTGTGTAAATCTCCACGAGAAACTGTTATAAATTTGCTCTATACTATTTTTGATCTTCTACTGCCTTCAAAAATCAATCTTAACTTTTTAATTAAATGCATATACACGTTTAACAGACAATAGATGAAATACCTCAACAAAAGTTCCATTAAATAGTTTAAATCTAATATTTTACTTCTTGGAGCATAATTGTGTTGAGTCTTAAATGGTTGAAAGCCCATTGAAATGATTGAGAAATAATTTTACAAAGACTGAATTAGTTAATACATTCATTATACTCAATACATTAATACTTTTGGGAAATTATATTGAATGCATCAATACATTAGAGAATTACAGTTCTCCTGTCCTCTGCTTTCAAAAGTGTTTAACTGTCAAAAAGAAGCACCATTGCTAGGGGCAATTGGTTTTTTGGAATAGTTCCCATATCACATCATACCCCACAGACCTGAGCAAATAAACTGGGTTCTAAGGGAAGTTCAGTCACGCTCTCAAATTCTGACTCCTCTCGCAAAGTGCTTAACCCAGGTCTGGGTTTGCATACAACCCAAGAAGAACGACGCTTCCTTTCAGACAATGTGGTAAGTATTAGCAACTTCACAATGGTAAAAGGCCCTGGAAATACAAAGCTAGACTATATAAACTAAGGCTAAGTAAGAATGCAGAAAACAAAGAAAGAAAACAGAGGATATATTAAGAATAATTCCAGTAGAATCCCTTGAGAGACCAGGGTTCCCTACACAGGACAAGTTGACATAGCACCTAAGTTAATAGATCTATTTCAAGGGGAACAGAGGCTAAAGGACCCTGTGGACATCGCATGAGATGAGCACAAATCAATGCGGTACTGGTATTGCTTTTGTATGTTGAAGAGGCATGTTCACAGTGTCCTGAGGCCTTCTAACTTCTGAAGGGCTCTGAACTGAGGAAACTCAGTTGTTGTGTCCAGCATGGCCCAATACCAGCTGGATCAAAGTGGTCGCTGGTATAGCAGATGCTGGCATATTTTTGGTATCTTGAACACACAGACAAGATATGTCTTACTCAAGAAAACTTCAGAAGGAAGATAAGTTATACATGTTTTTGGTTCTCTACTCAAAATATCAAGGCCTCATTTGTTTCAAGATTTTTATTTTTTGTTTTGGAGGCATAAAGTGTAGCTGTACATATAAATGTACACATCTACCCATGCATTGTGTATTGTATTATACACAAGTTAATCCTGAGATATAATCCTAAAGTTCAGTACATGATTGTAAATTACTGTGTTCAGTGAAAGAAGTGGCAAAAAATAAGCATAAACTGCTGCTTCACATTAGTTCTGGTTAACTTGTGCTCCCAAATTAGTTATTAAAATGTCTTTGCAACTTTAAGAATTTGTCTTTTGCATTTCAGACTCAGCAGAGATTGTAGACCTCACTAAAAACAGCACTGAGGTTGAAACTAGAAACTTAATCTTGTTCAGGGCAGAAGGCCGTATAGTCTGGACTATATAATTTTAAGGGGAAAATGTGTCTACTTATGTAGATATTATGATTATGATTTAATGACCACAATTTATTTAGCTCATTGTAAAACAGTTTTTGTGATTTTTTTATAAACCTTAAATCCATGGGCCCATGGCTAGGTTCCAGGGAGAACATGAACTTAATTAGCTCCTGAAACAGTGTCCACGCATGCATGTGTGTGTGTGTGTGTGTGTGTGTGTGTGTCTGTGTGTGAATTTTCCCACAGAGATGGTTCATAGCTCATTTTTCCTTCCAAATCTTTAAGCCTTCTGAGAATTGGTCAAGTTCACAAACTTCTACCTCATGTTACTAGAACAGATACTAAGGATGATAATCTAAAACTTGTATCTCTGTTAGTATTTTAGGAACACATGCAGTGCTTTTTCCTGAGACTGAGGCCACTCCTGGGCCCAGCCCACTCTTCCACCCTCTTGCCTGGCCCTCCTCTGCTCACCCGCTCTACCCAGCCCCACCTTCCCCATCCTCCTCACCCTCAGCAAACTCCTCCCGCCTCAGCTTTGGTCCTGCTTTTCTCCTCTGCCTGGTGGCTGCCCAGATCTCCTAGCTGGATATTTGCTGTCATTTAAGTCGCAGTTCCGATGTACCTTCTCCTAAATGTCTACTTGACAGTCAATCCAAACACCAGCCTCTGTTCTGTCATTCATTTATTGCTATCACATCGTATGTGACTAGACACAGCAGCATTCACAGTGTTATCTTCTTGCTGAAATAAACTTGCTAATTCATATATTTACTGACTTTCTCAGCCTCTAACCCAGAATGTACGGTAACTGCTATCCTCTGGCTAAAGTTGCTGGAGGCCTGAAGTGGATGAATAAATCAACTGTTTACACACAGTAATAATATAACCTTTTGCTAAGGCTGAGGATTCCAAATGATGGTCAGTTAATAGCTACTGCATGCTATTTAACTTTAAAATTACTTTCTACATCAGGAAAACAGAACATCCTCCTTGTGAATCTAGTGTGAAATTTAAATGAGTTACTGCATTGAACACAATTGGCACTCTAGAATCCATTTGTTAAATACCCTTGTCACTTTTATTGCCATTTTTTGAAAAGACAGAAGAAACCACTTAAATGAGATAAAAGTCACATTCAAGAAAATTAATGTAGGTGCTCTCAAAGATACATTATGTATTATTCCAGATAAAATTATTTAAAGATATTCCTGAATATATGCTGGAATTAAAAAGCTCTCATTTTAAAAATTTGAATCCATATGAGTATTTGAGTGATTAAAGTGTTATTTTGGGTTTTGAGTTTTAAGGGCTAATACAACTTTGAAACTAAATTCAGCTTTAATCTCAACCTCTTATTTTGTGTTATTAAAATATATCAACAGTGTCACATAGTTAACCAAAATACCTGAAACCCTCGAGAATTCAGCACTTTCTACATTAAGAAATCCATAGAAAATTTGGAAATCTTGAATATTCGCTTGTTTTCATGAAAAGAACACTCTGCATTGTCGTCTCACCAAGTAAATGCAGAATGAGATTTGAGGATGTGCTCCCAGAAATTGATTTTGTTTTAGAAAGTTTGGCTATAAGTTTGTATTGGTAGAATTAACCAGAGAATTTCCCATGTATTTACTTACAGCTAACACTTATTTCCAATGGGGGGGGGACTTTATCCCTAAAGATCTTGTCAATCAGTTTTCTATCTCATTATGGTGAAAATATCCTCAGAATCCAGCTTCCTAAAAACATTTCAAGTTTTTAGCTCAGTAAATATCTCACCTTAAATATTTGTCTTCCATTTTCTTTTGAGCAAAGCCTGTGTCATGCTAATTTATATGAACTGAAGGAATTATTTTATAATATGTTAGAACAGAAAGGGTTCTTAGAGATCACCCAGTCCAATTTTCATCATTTAATGACTGAAGACAGAAAGTTGTATCCAAGTTCATCGAGGGGATTAATGGAGATGTGGAGGACAGAACTCCTAGCAGATTTCATTTCTTCAGATGGCTAATCACAAATTCCCCAAAATCAGGCAAATCCTTCCACCTAACAGGCTCAGCATTGTCTTTGGGGTTCAGGGCTGGGAATCACTAGCTTTAGTTAAAGAGTCATGATCAATTGCTCTTAGGGTTGTGTGTATGTGTGTGTGTGTCCTTCAACAAATGGAGAGATTGTCATAGGAAAAGGAAAACACAATGAAGGGAAACATATTTTTAGCTGGAAGCAGACTCTAAAGTCATTCCTTTCCAACTCTGTTTTCACAGTAACTCTTTGCTATATAAGTTCTGGATTAGGATCCCATTTCTTTCCTTCTCTTTGTGGAATATGTCATCATATTTGGATAGAATCTAGCCCAGCATTGGAAAGGTCTAGAGAGTACACTCAGTTGAACAGAATGCCTTCACCAGAACTCAATTATTTGGATCAGAAACACTAAAAATGCCCAAAGCTTCTCTCCTGAAATAGAAAACTAAAACAAGATGCCCATTTTAATGCAGTCAATTCTTTAATTTGTTTTACCCCTACAGACATTCTCTACTGTTTGCCTATTTATCTTTTCTTTCGAACAGAGCCATTCACTATGTGCCTATAGAAATACTAATAAATGCTGGAAGAAAAAGGCTTTGAAACACAGCCTTGCCATTGTATATTTCTTAGGTGTTTCTCTTCTCAGAATTTATGCCATTTTTAGACCATAGATTATAACTTAGTGTGCTCATTGTGAAAGCGAGATAAGATTCCAAACATTTCTAAAATACTTGGTATAATTTATTGTCGTTGCAGCAGTCAGATTTAAACCCTGGTGGCCCGTATGCCACAAAACAGCTATTCAGAGTTCAAAGGGGTAGGCCTACACATGCGATTAAGTTATCACTAATGGAACTACTCTAACCCTCGCTGTGCTCCGGCTGCTCCTGGTGTTCCCAAAATTATGTGATACTCAAAAGCCTTCAAATACCTCTTGTGCATATTTTATTGCATAAATCACAGGTGTCAGAGTGAAGCACATTCAATGAATTGCTTCCTACCACTAACACAAAGATTATTTTCAAAATAAAAAGTCATGTTTCCTCAAGAATACAAACTTCTCCTGACAAACTTCCAGTGCCAAATGTGGTTTCCATTTGCTGTTTGGGGATTTATTTGACTGTGCCAAAGTTCAGGTGTGCCAGCTCTTTGTAATAAGCCATTTGGATGAAAGCTTGGCCAGCTCAAAGGATCCTGATGTATTTTATTGCAGCCTTTTAAGATTATTGTTCAGAAATACCAAGTCTAATTTTGAAATCAATTAGCCATTCGGTCTGATGAGGTGTTGGCTCAGCTCAGGTTCACACCCGCTGTCCACAGATTATTGTTCACTCGCGTCGGGCCTCAGTACCGTGTTGTCCCCCAGCATCTGGTGGACACATGTTTGATGTTCTCGGAGAACGAGCTGACGGTTTAAACAGCAAACGCTAACGAAGAAAGCTTTGTACATTGGCTGCTGTTAGCCAGGAAAACAAAACTTTTATAATGCTCTGTAAAAAAAAGAGAGAGAGAGAGAGAGAGAGAGAGAGAAAGAAGAAAAGGAGGAACCTGCACAGCTTTTGTATTTTATTATTTTTCTGTGATCTGTGTCTAAGGAACATAATAAATAAATGAGGAAGTGAACAAAATATAATGAGGCAGGAGCCAAATGATCAATTATCTACCATGACCCAGTGAACAGCTCTGCTTTCCTGGGCTCTTCCTCCAGCCAGATCGGAGGTGTGATGTCTTCTTCCCTGAAAGCAGCCCGTCCCACGGGAGCCTGCGTCGTTCTCGCACTCAGGCAGCGCTTGTGAAGGTGCGAATTCTGCGCAGCACGGAGAGCTTCGGGACACCTTGCCGAGCCCCGAGCACCACCCGCGCAGTTCCAAAGAAGCGATAGACAGCAAATACTGAGCTAAACTGGCCCTTCCTGGGTCTCCGAGCCTCCCGCTCTGCTGGCTAACATCGTGCCAGCGCAGACACCTGATCTGGCCTGTCCCGCGACTGCCCCCGCGCCTCCAATTGACACAAGGCAGACAGGAGCGGGGTGATACCAGTCGGGAATTTCCCGTGCTTTATTTTTTGCACAATAACATTTTCTTATTCTTTCCCTCAACTCGGTAACAAAGACATTTATCAGCACAAAATGTAGGCAATTTGTACGACTCGTAGCATGGATAAAAGGTTCAGTGGACACACTGCTGGCCCAGTGGGATGGAGGATCATCGCTCATGTAGTCAACCAAATAATACATGTTGAATGCCCACTGTTGGCCAGATGACAAAAAAGCAGCAATACATAAGGGAGTACCAGAGCCTGACTTCATGGAGCGTACCGTACAGTCTACAGTCAAAAAGTGATGTTAATGAAATGAGACTGATAATTGAACTCAGTCTTTTAAAGAAGAGCAATGAGGAAAAGAAATACTGGTTACATACACATTTAAACTGTTATTTAGGTCATGAATATTCAACTTGTATTAAAAATCGTCTCATATATGAATGTTCTTGATGGAAATATTTTCAACATTCAAGGAACAAGGTCTGTTGAATAATTTCTGGTGTATTCTGATCATGTATTTACAAAGCCAGTCCCACTTTCTGAGGCTATATTTATATGGATCACTCAGTCATAAGTTATCACATTTACTCTTTGTCTTTGGCTTCCAAAAAGTAGCTGTTTACTGAGGAAGACACTAAGGATCAAAGTGGTTAGGTATTAGAGGTTTGATTTCAGAGCATGTAATGAGGTGAGGTTGTATTAAAGTTCCATGCTATTGCCAGTATTTCCAGTTGTCCATCAGCAGTGAATCTGTTAAAAAATAAGGGATAAAAGCTCCTTTCCTTACCACTGAATGTGCTGATGAGGTGCACATTCCACTAGAAAATGCCAAATCCGTTTGAGGACATCCAAATCCACACGGCCTCTCCCTCTTCACATACAACGCAACCGACCGTCTGTGTTGAACTGAAGTCTCCGCATGGTCAGGAGAAAAGAAGCACATGGGTGAACTGACAAGAGGATTCATTTGCCTTCACTAAGCAGAGAGATCTGGAACCGGAGAATTTGATGAAGTTTCTGCTGCTTTTGTTGACAGTGTGTTGGCTCTGTGATCACTTTGGTCACTCACTGGGTAGCTTTTTATTTTAGCTTTCCAAAAGAAACACAAAGTGATTTAAAGGAGAGAAGGTTATTATATGGAGCCACAGAATGTGACATTCCAGTTTCAACTTTCTTCATCAAAGAAATACGCTGTGAGGTTGATGTTATGGCAATAAAGTATGCTTTGCTTAATCTTTTTAAAAACAAAGAAGGCCAACTTGTACCAGAACCCCAAAGTAGGATTAAGGATGTGACTACCACTATAAGTTACTGCCATTGGAAATTACTGCCGTTTTAAATTTCTGGCTAACAGATTATCACAAGGGATGAGAAAGTTAAAATGGCTAATTCAACTTTCCAACATGGAAAATGTCTCAAGTAATATCCATTATAGACAGAATACAATAAGGAACTCAACATATATGTAGGTTTTCATCTTTGAAGGCATTCCTGAACTCTGTGAAAAAATAGCTCAATAGATCTTCAAAGCTTTTGAAATTTAGTCTCTATAATTCCACACTAAAAGTATCACTAATTTCAATAACTTTGGGTTTTTTTTCCTTTCCAATAATGGAACTTTAACTGTCATAGATTCTGTTACTATATTAAAAGTTCAACCACTGATATATTTTTCTTAAACATAAAAAAATGTAGACTGTGTGAAAGGAATACATTTTATTGCATTCATCACATGACTCCTTGTTGCCAACCTAAAGAGTAGTACCCCCAAAAAACTAGATGCTTTTGTTTAAGCTACACTTTGTTTGTCCAAGCACACTTTCCAGTATGCTTGCCTTGTTATGACTTGCCTCCTTTTATTTTTTGTAATCAGTTTTAATAAATTTGTTGTTAGCATTTTTATTCCAGTTAAATAAAACTGCAGATTTTCACCATGGCCATTCCAACTTGCTCTTTCTCTTTCTCTGTGCTGCATTTACCCCATACAACCAGTTATCATCCTGCCCCTTCATTGTCACTGACAAAATACTTTTGATCTTTGTGTTGGCTGGACACTAGCAAACAACAAGAAAGGAATAGCAAATATCACAGTCTTCCATAAACACATCACTTGTGGTAGATGGAAACACATTCTGATTCCTCAGTATAAAACAGGATCAGTCATGACCCAGTGTTTCAGAAATAATGCATCAGTATGAGCGATGGGCAGAAATATATGTAGATTTCTCCTAATAAGACTGTTTGTTATACTCATACAATAGGAAATCAAAGATTTTCTTAATTTCATGCTGACATCCTGCTTTTTAATCAGTTTGGTTTTAGCTCATTAATTGATGCTGCATGTGAACATTTTGATATAAATAACCATACAGCTTCCACAGTAACCCTATTGACTATAAGTGCATTCATCCATTGACTAAAAGTTTGAACCATTTTGGAAATTGTATTTCTAATTTTTAAAATGGCATCAAATATTAATTAGTGAAGTTTAATTAATAATTATTATAGTTAATAATAAGTTCCCTTTTATTTTTAAGCAAGGAAAACAACATTTAAATGGGTAACCTTTGTACTTATGTACTTTAAAGTGCTGAACACATTACTGTCTACCTCCCACGTGCAGGGCTGAGATAGTGAGTATTTTTTAAATGAAGGGGAGGCGGAGTGGCTAGGTTCATGCTGCTGATGGAACTTAGACACGGATTTAAACCCTGGATCCTACAGAAGTATTTACTTTAAAATTTTATGCATTTATAGAAGAAATTTTCTAGAAACACATGGAGAAAAAATTTAAATCAGGTTAAATTTAAAATTAATACCTGATCAACAACATTTTGGTACAGCTCAGCATAATGATTTTTTCTGTTTGTATATAAATGTTTGGGTACATGTTAAAAATTATAATGTTATAAAGTTGTGTATTAATCAAAGTTATAAAGCTAGCACTTTGTATCCTGGTTTTCTTTGAGTATTTTATCATTAACCATTCCTTGAAGATAAGATTTACAATTGTATGGGTTATAATTCGTCCAGCAGATATTTTATCATTGAATTTTGTTTTTCTTTCTATTGTTACCACCTTTATATGTAAATTTTAATGTACCTCTAAATTAATTCCATATGATTAATCCCTAGACATAGAAATGCCAGGTCATTGTTCATGGACTTTTTAAGGATCTTGATTCATATTGGCAAATTAACTTTTCCCAACGCTGTAATTTACTCAGCTGCCGCAGCACTGAACATGTCTTCTTTGCCCAAATAGCACTATTTACTCTTAATTTTCAAGTTTTCCAAAAGTGGAAAATAACATTCCATTTTAATTTGTATTTGTTAAATTAGAAATGGAATTCAAGCTTACTTGAGGTATTCAAGGATATATTTACTTTTTATCAGCATCTTTTTGGATTTATTATATAATTTTAGTGGTATGTTTTCTTTTTTCTTTGTGGGTTTTGTTTCTTAGAATTTTGTCCATTTATCTACCATTTGTGTTGTAATGTCTTCTTAATTTATAATTGTCCATTAATGATTTTTTAAATTTTGTACTTGGATTCACATGTTTCTAGTATGTTAGGTTCTTGTATCCTTTTGTCTTCATTTATGTCCATTGCCTTTCTTTGCTTCTGTACCTGCAGTTCAAATACTCACCTGTGTGTTCTCGGCCTACTATAATTTAATTTTACCTTCTTGAATATTAATACTGGGAAGCCATCTAACCATCTGGTTTAAATAGTTAAATCATGTTATTGCGTGGTACAGTTTGTCATGCAAATTCTATTCTCATTATCTAACAGCTAAGTCATTCTTTTTCAGTTGCTTTTGATGGTGAGCCTCATTACATGCGATATTCTTGTTTTCTGTATTGTGCCTTAGGATGGTGGTTTTGGTTTTTTCAATAATACCACACTTTATTAATTATGATAACTTTATAATATGTTTTTACATCCTGTTGAAAGACTTATCACGAATTGTTTTTATTAATTTGTCATGGACATTTATACCACGTACTTTAAAAATTAACTTAAAAACTTCATTTGCACTGTTGGTTCAAATCACAGCATTTTTGGCTTTTAATTAATTAATTATTTTTAAAAATAAATTCAGTTTATTGGCACCGTTTAGGAATACATTATGATTACATTCTTTTTTTTTTTTTTTTTTTGAGACAGGGTCTCCCTTTGCAGTTCAGGCTGGCCCTGAGCTCACTATGGAGCCCAGGCAAGCCTCGAACTCGGCAATCCTCCTGCCTCTGCCTCCTGAGTGCTGGAATTACAGGTGTGAGCCACCATGCCCGGCTATGATTACATTCTTAATTGGGAATTTGTACCTGTAGATGATGTATCTCGATTCATACTGTTTCCCATTCCTATCTTGGACTGTGAAGAGGTTAAAATTTAAAAGGGTTTTGAATTTTTTAGTATATGTGCTGCCGAAGCGAGCACAGGGTTTTGAATTTTTCATTCCTTATAGAATATTTTCAAATTTTTAATTGTCCTCTTTTCTCATCCCATGTGTTCAGTAAATCAGAGAAAAGGCAGCATTACAGCCCCAGGGTCACCATGAGGTACAGACCTATGAAGGGCTGTGCAGTACTTTGCTTCTTTTCCCCTTATAAAATCTACGTCATTCCACACAAAATGCTGAAAATTTCTCCCTGAATTAGGATAAAATTCGTTTGGTTCAAATTGTTCAGACATAGAAAAGTTGTATATAAACAGATAAAAATTTCAAGTAGGCAGTGGATTTATTTTCACAGGGTTTAAAAAAATTATCTATAGATCTCTTTGCAGTTTTTGGAGGCTGTATAAAGCTGTAATCCAGCCCCCTTTCTGAGCGAACTTGTGTGTAAATACAGTTTATTTCACTTGAAGCCTGCCCCCGTGACTGGTGAAAATTGTAGTAAAACTTCCACCTGGGTTGTCAACTACGGGAAACCTTCTTATTTATTTTTATTTGTCACAGCAGGTTAAGCTCACAAAGTCCAGGTGCTACATGGCTTTAAATCTGAACATGGGCACAGGAATAGTCTGTGGAAGGTAGTTTATTTAGGATCCCCAAATATGAAGGGACTTCACAAGATGAATTTTATCCAGTTCTGCAAGTCAGGGTGTAAATTCAATATACAGTTACCAGAAACAGGAGAGTACGAGACTACAAAACCAGTACTGACAGGACAAGATGTTGTTGTACACAGTATTCTGTGCGTTTTCTGAAGAGAAGAGAGGAAGACAGAGAAAGAGCAGCTGGATATCTACCCAACTGTTTACAACCCAGCTAAAAGTGACCATCCGATTGGCAGTCTTTCTGATTTTATATGTATATGATTGCCTTTACCAGGAAAAGGATTTTTTCCTTTCATTTAAACATTAAACCTTTTAAAACTCATTATTTCATCTTCATTCCATTTTAGTTTTCAAAATTTCATTGCCAAATTCTGATATACATATTTACTTAGAAAAGTCTTTGTGCTCATTTTATTTCTTTTTTTTTTACTGTTGTTTTGTTTTCAAATGATTTTGTCTTTACTGACATGATGATTTTTTCGATTAGCATCGCCATTCACTGTATAGTAATAGGAAATGTATTTGATTTAATTAGCCTGTCGTATTGGCTCTATTTTCTTATGTTAGCAGCATGAAACAAATCCCTTTCCTTTGCCTGCACATGTCCAAATCACCTGCCCAAAAGTTTCTACTTGTGAGTATACAACTAATTTGGATCCAATTAATGCACAAGTAATTGAAGTTGATTTTTGTATGTTATTGTAATTTTCATCACACTGTGCCTGTGCTTCAGTACTTCGGTATTTTGTAAGCTGTCAGCTAGTGATGCAGTCCAGTTATCAGAGACTGCAGTTGACTCTCATACGTTGTATATAAGTGCATGTATCAAATTGACTCATCTGGAGAGCACAAAATTCTCAGACAAGCTCGTCTGAACTGAGCCACTTGCATGGTCTGCTATAATAGTTTACTTAATCCCATATTACCTTTATATTTGACATTTGCTTTCTATCTCCTGAACATCAATATAAGAATGTAGGGACCTTTTTCCACATGAGAAAGGCTAGATCTCTACTTATCAATCCATACCATACCTATCCAAAATGGGAAACATTAAAACTTTACTCACCAGTAAAGTTGATGAGTTAACCATAATGCAATTATTAATATTTGAATAATATCTCAGCCCAATAATTCACTATTGTACTTTAAATAATTCACCTGGTTTTAAAGCAAGATTTGGTACAAAATCCTCTGTACAGAAACACTGAAATTCAAGATGCAATTTTGTTTTGTAGTTCTTATCCTGAATACTTATAGAAAGTCTCTGAAAAAGAAAGGCAAAAGATTATTGAAGCAGAAGTTATGAAAAAAAAATACCTGTTTGATCTACTTAGCGGCCACCAAACAAATTCTACAAATGATCACTTAAATATTTATTTGAAAATTATATTTGATATTGAATCTTACATTACTCATCGATTCATAACAGAGTGAGGAACAAATAACTATATGAAATCATCTTTAAGTGAATTAATATTCTCTTGATTCTAAAAGAGCATTGTGCCTCCCTTTTTGCATTGCCATTTTAATCATTAATGAATTATAGTAGAAAACTGGAATAGCTATGATATCTGTTTTCTTCATCCCAGCTATTATCACTGGTTTGCCTTGAATTTGTCATTTAGTCCTTCTGCTCTTCAGTTCTGTCTTTCTGATGACAATAATACCTATTTTTTATATCTCATGGTTGTGCCATATGATAAATATAATGATAGTCATTAATGCTTAGAAACAAGAATATGGCCGCCATAATATACAGATCATCTGACTTTCGTTCTGTTTTCATTCCTCTCCTTGATATCCTATAATTTTTGTTTTGCTTGAAACTGTCACTTGAAACTGTGAGGAGTTTTAATTATTTCCTTATTAACACAGTTTTGTATTTCATAGTCGTTAGGGATTTGTAACTTCCTAAAAGTACTTTTTGGTATAAATAATTAAAAGAAGTTGAATTGAATGTATTTAATTTTGAAAAACTTGAGGATGCTTTACAATACAGAGAGATGTAACTAACCTGAGTATTTCATCAAAAGCATGTTTTAGAATTAATGGTCCAGACCTCTTCTCTCCTCCCCCAACATTTCTTTGGATGGAACAGAAAGTCATACTGACCACTCACTTTGTCAAATAATCTATCATTTCCCTGGCAAGTTAAATTGGCCAATGCTTACGATGAATTGGAATGAAGGCTGTTGCTTCTCTTTGAAGCTCAAGGCATTTGTTTCCAAATAAACTGCCTAAATTAGTGAGCCCCCATGTAATTTATGATTTTCATTTACTTGACTTATTTCCATGATGATTGGAGATTAGTCCATTTTAAAGAAGACAAGAGAAATTGGGTTTAAGAGACATTAAAACTAGACCAAAAACGCATACCAAGATCAAGCAGTTCAAAGTTATGGTGACAGATTGTCTTTAACTCATGCCCCACTCACAAAACACTTTTTTTTTATTTTGCTAAAGCATGTGCTTGATGAATTTTTATTTTAACATTAGGCTTATAGAGATTAAAATATAAATTTCGTATAAATTTAAAGTCAAGACTAAACTCTTGGCTATATGTGGATGAAGGCTTAAACTGTGAAGAACTCTTGTGTTTACAGTTGGAGTGGTGCCCACTTGGGATTAAGGTCTGAAGGCCACAGTGATGTCACTGGATTAGCATTAAGAAGATACATTTTGGTAAGACTGAAACCCACGCCAAATTCTTGACTCCCAAATTTATGATTGAACCCTAGACTGCCTACAAATTCATGACTCCCAAATTTATGATTGATCTCACGACTTCCCAGCTTACAGATTTAAGTGCATGCACTAATAAATAAAGGTTCTTGAACTTCAAAATAAGTTCAGTGAGAACCACTATGAAGTTACCTTTAAGATACAAATCCAGGACTGACCAGTGCAATGCCATTGTGTCTCATTGTGCGTGTGTGTGTGTGTGGGGGGGGAACTACATCATTTAGAGATAATTAAATATTTATGAAATTGTGTAAATTAAGATAGGAGGAAACACATTGTGTGTTATAAACCATCTTACTTTTAAAACATTTTTGTTAGAATTTATTTTCTTAACGTGTCATCTTTTTTGTCTTGAGTCTCAAGGGGTAGTAATAAACTGTACTACTATTTTTTTTTTTTTTGAGTCAGGGTCTCGCTTTGTAGTTCAGGCTGGCCCTGAGCTCACTATGTAGCCCAGGCAAGCCTCGAACTCAGCAATCCTCCTGCCTCTGCCTCCCGAGTGCTGGGATTACAGGTGTGAGCCACCATGCCCGGCTCTGTGGTATGTGGTATTGATTGCTGGTCGGCGTGAGTCACCATGCCCAGCATTCTATGTGGTTACCGGGATTGAACTCAGGACCTTGTGCTTGCAAGGCAGGCGCGAGAACCACTGAGCTAAATCTCCGGCCCTGTACTACTATTTTTTTTTAATTCCAAAATCAAATTCAGATACTCTTTCCCTTTTCCCTAAGGATTATGTTTTCCTGAATTTTTAATCTTAAAATTTCAATCCAAATGCTAGGATAATGGCAAATATCTGTATGAAAAATTAGTCATAGAGAAGTTTTATCAATATAAGAACAAGTTGTTATAGATTGACTTTCAAGGCCCCATATGCCTTGATGCAGCTTGTATTTTTTTTCAATTTTATTTTCTCTAAATACTAAATCTGTATTTCAGCAAATCTGGAAATTTCTCAGTTCTGTTCAGTTTACCCCAAACTGTCTTTGCTTATTTCATCCACCAGCATAAATACCATTGATCAGTCTGGTGTTTTATCTGTTCATTTCTCCTAAGAGTAAACAATTTCAGGGCCGGAGGGTTAGCTCAGTGGTTCCGGCGCCTGCCTCGCAAGCAGAAGGTCCTGAGTTCAATCTCCGGTAACCACATGCAATGCTGGGTGTGGAGACTCACGCCCACCAGCAATTAATACCACATACCACAGTGCCAGGTGTGGTGGCTCATGCCTGTGATCCCAACACTCGGGAGGCAAAGGCAGGAGGATTGCTGAGTTTGAGGCTTGCCTGGGCTCCATAGTGAGCTCAGGGCCAGCCTGAACTACAAAGCAAGGCCTTGTCTCAAAAAAAAAAAAAAAGTAAACAATTTCAGATTTTACAGATTCTTTCTTTACTTTATTTTAAAAATATTACTAAACAGACTGATACTTATACTTAAGGCATGTAATGTAATGTAAAAAATATTTCTTTTGATACATTTGAAAATTGAAGCATCAACAGCAAAACAATATGAAGTGTAGTTAATAATGTTACATATATTATTTTGTTATCACAAATGTTTTTGAGGCCAGTGCATTCGTCTGTTTGGGCTACTTATAACAAAGTACCACATGCCGAGTGGCTATGAACAACAGAAATTTCTTTCCAAAATCAGAAAAATTAATTTAGTTAATTCAAGTTCCTGGATTTCCACATCAAATCACCAGAAAGTTCCGTGTCTGGGGAGGGTTCGCATCACGGCTCATCCTCAAGTCTCCCTGTGCTTCCAGTGGAAAGGAAGAGAGGGGCTCTGTGGGGTCTTCCGTAGAGGGCACTCTACCCCCTACACTTAATGACTATGCTATGATAAAATAAATTAAACTGAATTACTATTACTATAATTAATTACTGAAGGTTCCCCTTCATAATATCCTTTTCATTGAGATTTCAACATTTGAATTTGGGGTGGACATGAGCCCTCTGACTGTAGCAACCATTTAGAAATGTGTAAAATAACAAAGATAGGTGACCACATGTTTAGACATTTTCAGTCACTAGAAAGAAACTGGAGACAAAAGGATTGAATATGCTACTATCGCATGCATATGCAATGTTAAAGCTACCATTTTCAGATAAGCTTCTTGTTTTCAAAACTATGATTTCTAATACATATTTTCAGAATTTCTTTACCATTTATTTTCCCATTTGAACCAAATTAATTTTAACGAATTTGTAAGTATTGTGTTCCCAAATAATCATTTATTATCCTGAGATTTATTTTTCATTTTCAGTACTACTTCTTCATCTCCTAACTACCTGACCAGGAGCCAGAAGTACTTGACCTTGTGCAACTGGTTAGAAGTGACATTACCACAATCTCCCACGTTCTCAGAAGCCTCCTCCTCCCATACATTCATTGTCTCTCTTTTCCAGGTAAACCTGTTTGCCTTCTGCAGATCTTCCTCCCCTAAGCTTCTCAAGTCAAGCAATTTAACTCAATTTTATTTATTGTATAGAATGTCTCACTTTTGTAGTTATGGATGTTCATTACCCATCAGTTTCTTTTGCCTGGGAGTGAAGAGGTACCTTTTTTTTCCCCTATGATATTTGGACTAACCTAAACTTCTGGAACATTCTAGGCAACTGGTCTCTTGTTGAGTTTCACCACCGACCTGGCATTAGTGTTTTAAAAGTTGGTTTATATGTTTACTTCTAGCTGCATATTCTTGGGGAGGTTATTTAATCTTTATGTAATAGTTTTCTTCTTTCATTTGTCAAATGTGGCCAGTAAGAGATCCAGGTTCATTTGATTGTTATGACAATTAAACAAATTAATAGTCTATTAATATTTAGAAACCTAGGAATACTTAGTAGCAACAGTTCTTAAGAAAAGTCTGCTCAAAGGTATCTAGAAGATGTTAGTTTGTAGTCAGCCTCACAAGCAGAATGAGAAGAATTTAAGCATCAGAAGGAGGAAGAGGCAAGAGTGTGATGGGACATAAAAAGAATTAATATGTGCTATGTATATGGACCAAATCCTTATGATGAATGTAATGACTATGTGCTATAAAGATGTACTAATGAATCTCTAAAAACAAAAAAATATAATAAATGACTTTGGACAAGATCATAAAATTTAAGAGTTATATACAATAATTAGTTGTCTTGTTACACACTAGCAGCACCAGTCAGAAAGGAAATTAAAAATTATGATATATATCATAATATATATAATATCATTATATATATATATATGAACAGAAGCAAATGGGGAAAAAGAAAATATATTAACAACTGAACAACATTTATACCCCTTCTTCACATATAGTTCAACCAGTCTGCTAAGTGTTAAGCCCTCAAATTTGGAAGTGAGTGGAGACTCATTTCATAATATAAATTTTAATTTAGGATGTACCTCAGGGGTAGGTGGTTGCATGGTACGCACAAGGCCCTGTAGGGTCAGTTCCTCATCCTGGAAAATAAAGAAAACCAAAGAGAAAAAGTTATGTTAAATTTCATTTTTAAAATGACACTTTTTATTTATTTCTCTAGAGCTATTTTTAATGTAAAAATAGAGGAACAAGCTAAGTATGAGAACATTTCCTTTTGTCTACCTATAAAGCAATAAATGCAAAACTTCTAAAGCATATTTTGTTGAACTGTTATTCCTGTATCATTAGAGGAATCCTTTAAACACTCAATTTTGCATAATTAGTTCATCTATTCCCACGCATTCAATTAACCATAGTGTATTTTTTTTTTTTTGAGACAGGGTCTTGCTTTGTAGTTCAGGCTGGCTCTGAGCTCACTATGTAGTCCAGGCAAGCCTCGAACTCAGCAGCCCTCCTGTCACTGCCTCCCGAGTGCTGAGATTACAGGCATAGTGTATTTTTTATAGATAAACCTCCAGTTCCCAGGACTGTTCCCCTGGGACCACTTATTTTAAAATTTCCATTGTGTGCATTTTTTCATGTTAGTGACTGTCTTTAACTCGCCATTCTGATGGTACATTGGAAGTTAACATGTATTCTGCCATGTTTACGTTGACATATACTCCCCTTGAGAGATTTGGTTCAAGAACCTCTTACTGGTGATATTACTGACTATAAATTTTACTCTTCGTGGGATGTACCTATTTTAACTTTTTAAAATTGAATTCTTTATTGGTACAATTTATATACATCTCACGATCACATATAACATTGGGGAATCTGTACCAGTGTATGACACAAGTTAATTCTCATTTTTACCCATATCCCTGCCCACCCACACCTCCCCACCCCCTACATACATGCTCTTTTATTTTCTTTCAGAATCATATTTATTCCTTCCCACATTACATTCCCAACCAAATTTCCTATGGAAATTTCCCATTCTACAAAAACTGTCATACTTTCTAGAGCTCATTTGTATCTACAGGTGCTCATATCAAAGAGAAGATCTGGTATTTGCCTATCTGTGATCTATTTATTTCACTTATTAGCATGTCCTCCAGGTGTCTCCATTTGCATGTAAATGAATCAGTCTTGTCATTCTTTATGGCAGAATACTACTCCATTTTATAAAAAAAAAATCTTCTTTATCCACTCTCCAGTTGATGGGCATCTGGGTTTTTTCCAAGATTGAGCTATCACGAACTGAGCTGCTATGACCAATGTTATACATCTGTCTTTCCAATGTGATTTTTAAAATTCTTTTGGGTATATTCCTAGCAGGAGGATACCTATTTTAACTTTTATAGTGCCAGTGCTATTCTTGTCCCTTTGTTTTGAGATTCTTGTTGCTTCATAACTAATCACAGTTCATCTCTCAGGTCCCTAGCTGAGTTACAACTGGTTCTGTCTTGTGTAGCTACTGAGATTGACTCTCATTCTGTTCCCTTTAACTTAGCACCTCCACACCTCATCCTTCCTCTTTTCTTTTTTTGTTCCCACCATCTGTTGCTCGTGCCATAGTAGTTGTGTTTCCCAGGAGTTATGTTTTTACTTTTGTTTGTGATTGTTGGGATATCTATGTTTCGAACACTGTGCGGGGTATTTTATTTTCATGTTCTTATTATATTTTGTCCCTCTTTTAAGTAATGCTATCCTCTCAGTTCACACTTGTAATAAATTTTATTATAAATCCTTAAAGTCATACAACACTATATTTGTAGACATTACCTCCTACTTATAGATTTTAACGTTTTTGTTAAAAAATTTTAACAATTGACCTGATAAATTTTTACAAGCTAAATATACTCATTTTATCTGAGTTTCCTTATTTACACTGTATAGCAGATGATCTTTTGGTATAATAAATTTTTGTAGCATATTATGTTTGCATAGGGCATAACAGAGCCAATACTTTTTCCAACATTTTAGTCTAGGTTTTACTTAGATTTTAGGTTCCATTTTAAGGATTACACCGCATGCCAAAGAAATTGATTTGATCCAGTGGATTCCTCTTTTACTTTTCCTGAGATACAAGTTCTTGAATGTATAAGGACATTACTAGACAGAGCATCTCAGCGTTTCCATTCCAGGTTCACCCTTGCTATGTCTTCTGACTTAGGTCTAGAGGCTCCCCTGAGCCTCATGTCTTCACAGGGATTTGGGGAGGAGCATGGGAGGAGGGGCCAAGGGCATTAGCCTGAAAATGACTGGGTGGCCAAATGTGATGCTCAGAGGGGAAGCTTGGTCAGGTGGGCTGGATCACCTGGAAGGTTTTGTCTGTCTCCCTCCTGCCTTGATCCTCTCTGCCCTTTGCCTACCATGCCATGAGCAATGCTCCCCTGCTCTGCGAAAGCTTCACACACTGTGATCCCAAAGAAACCTTTCCTTCCTGAATCTGTGGGTATCAGGAATTGGGTTCCAGTGTTGAGAAAGTAACGAAGACACTATTTGTTACTGAGGATTATCAGATTACTTGAAGTGACCCTGATTTCAGCACGAATCCGCGTCTCTTGAGTTAGTGTTTCTCAACTTGTGAGATACTGCCCTTTAGAAACACTCATAAAAAGTCCAGGGAGAGTTTCATTCACATGTAATGGGTGACACTGTAGGATGCTAAACTTCTTATAGCATACAGGACAATGACACAGCTAATGAATTATTCAGATCAAAATGCTAGCAGGGCTATCATTAGATCCTGATGAGACTGTTCCAGTTTTGCTGGGCTTTGGAGACATAAATGACTTACAGATGTACAAGAGACCTGTGTATTTGTTATAACTTATCGGAGACATTGAATCTGGAAAGGGTAACTGGAAACCAATTTTATTTATTTTCTCCCAGAGCTTTTTCAAATCAGTCACATGACTTACTTTTTCCTACATGTGGGCTCTTAGGTTGGAATTCTTAACTTCTGCATATTCTTTGCAAGTAGGAAGATAGTTTCAGTTCAGTTCAAACCAGCACCCGGGTTTAATCCAAGCTGGGAAGACTGAAATGGAGAATGAAGATGTGGTTGATTTGTCTTCTTTTTCTCCCACCACATCTCTTTGTACTAATGTAATCAGGCATTTAATTATAGGGTGGAATATGCTACTTCCTGGTTAGGGAATATCTGGAACAAATTGTTTCTGTTTATTCCCACTGGTGATCTCTTACCATGGGTCTCCTTAGAACTACCATCTCTCCCCTTTAACAAATCCCATTTTGCCACTTGGCTTCCTGTGACCCATCTATTTATAGTAAGGTCACACTGGTCTTTCAAAATTATCACAGGTGTGAGAATTTTCAACACATCTGTAACCTAGTTTATTACCACAGAATCTCCATCTGATCTATAAATATCTTCCCCCCACTGCATGTGGGAAGCAGGGACTTGCAGTGCAGCCCTTTCCTAGACGCTGCTCCGTGTTTCTCCCGGTGGAACCAGCCTCGGTCCGCACCAGACTGACTGCCTCAGAGTCCTCCCTGTCACATGGCCTCCCCCTTGGAAGTTTAGAATATTGAGCTCTTCTCAAAAGCAGTTCGCACTATCAGGAATTTTCAGACTTAAATGTATGTTATTCTCTGAAGTTGAATAATAGAAAAAGCTGGGAGAATAAATGTAAAACCACATTTATTTGCAAGTGTAGTTTATACGGCCTGGCTTTGGGATTTAGGATGTGTTATTCTTGGCCCTCATAATTCTGAGAACCTGAGGACTTCAGACAAAACTGAAATAGAAAGAATCCCATTTGGGAGCTATTATGCTAAATATGCAAAACCTGTGTGGCTGATCTTTAAGAGCACATGCATGGAACTGTTCTGTCTCTGGCCATTCTAGAGATAACATCTTGGTTAGTGCTAATCACCTTTAATTATAAGACAGAGTATCCAAGATCTGACTGCAGGACTTCTAGCCAGAATTTTAAAAGTGCAAGTTTTATGCCAAGGGAATGAATGAAAAAGTGGAAAAACTGTTTCCCCTGCAGCTGAGTCTTTCTTTATATAGGTCAAGCAGATTGGTAACAGTTAAGATCAAATAAACGGCCATTGATATGAGTTCCTAGAGCCTCTTCCCACAGTCTACAGTGTTTTCTGTCGTGTTAGCACAGCAGAATTCCACTGAGAGGCCTCATTTGAGTCGAACCCAAGTGGCTGGTTGTCAGAGACCGGATGTGGATGCCAGGACAAGACTAGATACAGGACTGCCCCCTTGGTAAGGAGTGGAGGAGAATATCAGAGAGTGGGCAGACACCGGGGCAACCAACCAGTTAGCAGTGACAGGGATGTGCGATATTCAGGAACCTCGAAGGTGATGCAAAGTGATGCTTAAGAGGAAAACATTAGACACAACATAAAGTCCATATATAAACAAAATATGTACAATAATTTAGTGTATAGTAAGTAATCAAGATAGTGAGATAAGGTGAAGTATTTTTAGACTCATGGAGTCAGAATTATGTCTAAACTTTTCATGGTTTCCATATTTTATACTGTAGTTAGAAAAACATCCCCAATCTGTAGTTATAAGTAATTGGTTCCTGCAAGGTTCTGTAACAATTCTGCTTATGCAACATATGATTGTTTGATTTCTGAAGGTCTAGTAATTAGCTCATCACCTGGAGTAAATTAATGTTGTATATCTTATGTGAGCATAAATTCTAAGTGGATCAAAGACTAAAAGTTTAAATATTAGAGCATGCCTTTTATATCAGAAATATCATTGAATTGTTTTATATCTTCAAAATGGGGAAAACCTTTTTAAAATATTGAAGTTAATAATAAAAGATAGTTTTAAAAAATTTGACTCTTTATTGATACATGATATGTACACATCATGATCATGCTCAGCATTGAGAATTTGTACCGGTATATGACATGACTTAATTCTCATCTTCTGCCCTTACCCTACCCACCCTGCAACCCACCACCCTATATAAGTTTTGTTTTGCTTTTTTACTAACACATTTTTACTTCTCCTCATTACTTACCCCTACACCCCATTTCCCTTTGAATATTTATTATTTCACAATATCTCTCATGCATTTTGGAACTCAATTAAATCTTCAGCTTCTCATACCAGAGAAAAGATATGATATTTACACACCTATGACCGATTTATTTCACTTATGAGTATGCCCTGAAGGCATCCAAAAAGTGAAATATCTAGGAATCAGTCTAACAAAGGAGGTGAAAGACCTCTGCTCTGAAAACTACACTCTTAAAAAGGAAATTGAAGATATTATCAGAAAATGGAAAGACATCTCTTGTTCATGGATAGGAAGAATCAACACTGTCAAAATGGCTACATGCTCACAGCTATTATATTGTTTCAATGCGATTCTGATTGAAATCCATACAGTATATTTCACAGATCTAGAGAAAATCATCCAAAAGTTCATCTGGAACCACGAGAGACCGAGAATAGCAAAAGCAATTCCAGGAAACAAGGAGATGGCAGGGAGTATCACAATCCCCAGTTTGAAAGTATACTACAAAGTCACTGTGCTAAACACAGCATGGCACTGGCAAAGAAACAGATCTGAGTATCAGTGGAATCAATTAGAAGATCCAGAAACAACTCCAGATAACACTAAGCCACCTCATCTTTGACAAAGGAACCAAACATCCTCAATGGAGGAAAGATACCTCTAACTAATGGTGCTGGAAAAACTGGGCTTTAATCTGCCAGAGACTAAAGCTAGATCTATCACTTTCACCATGTACTGAATTAAAAATGATAGTTTTGAGTACACATAAATCAAGGTCTTCTGCATGGAAAAATATACCACAAGCAAATTTATAACACAAATGAAAAATTAGTGGTGGTGGTGGTAAAGGAAGATTGCGATGCTGATCAGCAACAAAGGCTCATTTCCTGGTGAGTCATCCTGTAATTCCAGTACTCTGAGAAGCTAGTGCAGAAGGACTTTAAATTCACACTCAGCCTGATCAACAAAGCATTTCTCTATTGAAATCAAAACATAACAAGCTTGGAGATGCAGCTCAGTGTTAAGAATCTGACTTCAGTTGAGACAAAACAAACTAAGAACCCTCCAAAACAGAATTATTTGCCAAAGAACACATAGATGATCCACGAATGTAACAGAAGAAGCAACACTAGTACAATACAGGAAATGCAAATTTAATCTAAAATGAGAGTCTTTTGGTGTATTTTATTGAAAAAATTCAAAGATTAATGTATTTCTTCTGGTAGTAGCATAGGAAAGCCAGTAGTTTTACCCATTATTTTTAGCATTCCAAAGTTGACCAATTCTGTAGGAAGAAAATTTGGTATTATTTACCTCAGTTCCTGTAATCTTTCCTAGTAAACCTACTACTGGAAAACAATCTTATAATCTATATGAACACTTAAGAAGCGACATGTATGAAAAATCTTAAATTGCAGGGGTTGTTCCTAACAGTATAAAACCAGAAATTTCTCAAGTATCCAACATATGGGATACTAATCACAAATTTTGTGGGGGTTTTTGTATATACACCACACAATCTGGGAAGTTTCAAAGAGGAATGACAGTGATCTTTTGGTATGGAAATGATAATGTCTTCAAAAATATCATTTGTAAACTTAAAATCAAGTCATAGTATAATATTGATAATTTCTACATTTAACGAAAGATAATATGTATTCATGTTTGCTTATATATTTGTCAAGAAGTATTAGAGTACTGCCAATACTAAGAAAAGTGCCTATCCCTGGGCAAAGTATGTACACAGAGGAGGAGGTAGACACCTTCTTTTCTATTTCTTTTTCTTTCTTTCTCTCTTTTTTGTTTTGTTTTGTTTTGTTTTTGTAGTATCAGGGATTGAACTTGGGCCCTTATGCTTCTAAGTTAGGTGCAACACAACTTGAGCTAAATCCTGGGCTTGAGAAGCCTTCTTTTTGTATAACTTTGTGTTATTTTGATATTTGAGCTATATGAAGATATCTCTTCAAAGTAAATACATATACATACATACATATATATAAGCATGTTATATATAATTTAAAAGTCTAGGTTGAAATTATTTCCTTGAAACTCTGAATAAATATGCAAATAAATTGCTCCATTTCTTTTTGCATGTGGGTGATAAATATTTAATGCGTAATTCCTGTTTCTTTGTGAGTGATTTCTCTGTAGTTATGTTTTGCTTTGTTCTCTCTCCTTCTCTCCTTCTCCATCTTTAATTCTCATTTTCTGGAGGCTGGTAGAGTTTATCTCCTTTTCTAATGTCTCTCTGAATACAAGTGAATATTTTGTGAGTTTGGAGGGTATTTTCACGTTTAATTATTTCATTTTTTTTACATAGTTGGAGATTATCATGCCTTTCACCTATTACATCAAAATATGATTCTCTTACAAAAATAGTTTAAGTATGTGAATAATCCTAAATGGACTGTGCATTGCTAGGAGAAAAAAGTGAGAGATCTAAATAATGGGGGCTGAGTTTGTGTGGTGGAATTTATAGCCTAGATATATGTTCTTTTAAACTTCATACTCCCTACTATTTATCATCTCCTCCTCAAAAGAGAAAAAATCCAAAGATCTCTCTCATTGAAAGGCAATAAAAATGTAGGAAAAGCTCCTAAAAATAGCTTTCATATCTTCTTTTGACTGGCTTTCTTAAAAATGTGTGAACTAAGAACAGCTCAAGACAAAAGTTTTCTACTGAAATGTCACACATAAAATCCAAAACTTTGATGTCAAATAAGGGAAAAATCTAAGACTATAATTAAGTAATGACAGTTAAAATTATTTAGCTCTGAAATTTTTTGTAGTCTTTTGGAAGAAACATTTTATCTTATATAATTAAATGAAATCATATAAGATTCCAATGTCTTTTAAATTAATATGACTAATTTCAGATTTGAGGATAAAATAGAAGTGGGCAGTGATCTGACAGCCCAACCCTTGACCATGAACACTTTTGTGTAGTTTTTAAGTTTACTAAACTTATTAAGCTTAATACTGACAGTATTTTTTTAAAAGGTGGGTGAAGAGCTATTGGATTTTTACAGGTATAATCCTTTTAATATAATATTATATGATGCTTTCAGGTCAACTTAATGCTCTGTAGATGAATAAATCATTGAATAACTACTCAATTTCCTTTTACATGTCATGAATTAATGGGCTACATAATGCGGTTCGATGTAACATTCTCTCTCCTTTCCTAGATTGTGAAGAAGTTGTGTCCTGTGCTTTCCTTTGAAGGGATTTATTTCAGATTTAGTTTTCTGTTTGATGGAAACTTGCTCAGCATACAGCAGCACATACCCTTGTTAACTGTTTTCTTTATCACTGTCTATGATATTTATTCTATCCAGTGGCTTTCATGGGTATCAGAAGTGACTCCATCATACTCATAATCTTTGAAAACTTCTGGTGAAGAAAGTTGCTGAATGAAAGACGTGATCTTTTAAAACTTTGTAATTTATGATTATCATAGTTAATATCATTCTCTTTATGTATCACAAAGTATTTTCTATCACCAACTCTGTCCTATTCAGGTTGTTCCAGCGACTGTCCCTCAGCCGTACTGCGAGCAAACGAAGGCGGCTCATCCCAAAGCACTGTCTGAGTACTGGGCTCCACACTGAGCCCACTGATTAGATTTTGTAAAAGTTTTCCACTTACTTGTTTCTTTAGATATTAGTTCAAGGATGGGTAAGATTGGGAGGCTGTCTTGCAAGTTTCTTTTAAAAATTCCTGTGTGTTTTAAATAATATTTAAAATTTTTTTTCCCGTCATACTTGATTTTTGAGGTGAGTCTTTTAGGCACCCATGAGGCCTGCTAAACCCCCACAGAAGGAAGCAGAAATCTGTGTGTGCTGCTGCCTAACTCATGTTCCCACCCAGAATTCCTTGTGCAGTGAGTGAATGTGAATTAGCATCGATTTTACAAAAGAGCAACAGGCCCTTGATGAAAGAGAAGGAAGGGCAGACTATTTTGAGTGCCCTCATCCCTCTATTGAAGTATTTTCTCATCCACAGACAATTTCCTCAATTCCACTTTGAGCTTTCTAACAACTCTGATATCTGCCAACTGCTTGTAATTGGTAGTCACTGGAAGCTGAAATTATGAATTAGTGCTTTTCTACTTGAAAGAAGTAATTTATGAAATTGACATTTAACAACTAATTATTTACTGCTCAAATAAGTAATGCAAGATCTTATAAATGAAACTGGAAAAAATGCTATAAAATTAAAACAACCATTTTCCCAATAAGAAGTGAAAAGCATAGATATTTAAAATATATTTGGTAACACAGCCAGGTGTAATGTGAATGAGGAAAAGGATTAATAGGCAATTACAAATAAACTAGAATGCTATAAGCAGTAGAAACGATACACACTTTACTTGGAATATAAAGAAACACATACGTTTTATAAGTAGAAAGTTCTTCCTCACTGAAAGAATATTACACAAAAACATTGAGGACTTTGTATTGGTAAATAATGAAATGTTCCTTGATCCCCCAGAAGTTAATTTGTGCTCCTGCTGGAAGTGCAAAGGCTTTATCGGCTGGGCAGTGCCCTAAAATCTTCACATACAGTTTCTCATGCAATCTCGCGGGAACCTTTTTCAAGAAAGTATACTTGCAAACTCTCAGTTAATTCTGCTCGTGCCTTAGTTCAATTTTAAAACAATCGGTTTACTGGGTCCCCCGTAGCCAGTCAGTCTTTGCTCTCAGAATTAGGTTTAGTTTTCTGTGTCGCATTTCCCTATGCATCCATCAGAATATTTACCCGATTTAAAAATTTAAAGCCTGCAACCATAAAAATATAACATGTTATGAAACTGGGACAGGAGGAGACAGACACCCGGTGTTCCACTCGAGCATTGCTCTTTATTTAAAATGCCAGGATGAAATATAAGACACCCACCTGTTATTCCCATCATGCCTCACACTCTTGCTCCAGGTCAGGTTGTGAACATATCGATCTTCCAAGTGGCTTCCTCCTAAATAAATAAATAAAAAGAAATTATGCATTACTTACTTGCCTCAGGCACACTTAGAAGTAACTTATGCATATAATATATCTAAAATATAAACTATTATATTTTATAATATAGTATATATATTATACTATATATTTATATTATATTATAATATATTTATATAAATATATAAATATAAATATATAAATATATAAATATAAATATATTTATATTATATTATAAATATATTTATATTATGTTATATATAATAGATTATATTTATATATGGATATTTGCCCTACATGTCCTAATTTATTGAGACTTCATGGCAACAATAAGTAGTGTTATCTTTTTCACTTTAGGAATGAAAAGTTGAGATAAAGCCAGTTTAAGTGTCCAGGAAATCTGACTCCAGAATGCTTGTTCCTGTCTCCTTGATGTACTTGCTCTCAAACTTCTGCCCACTAGGACTTGTATGTTTGCCCAAGCCAGACACTGCTCTGACTCTTCCTCCTTCCTATTATCCAAAGTCCGCTTATTGTCTTTGACCTCCTCCCCTCCTACAAATGTGTCTTCTCCCTCTAATTTATTTGCTCTTCAAACACATGTATTCTATTACTGGGTTACATAATTGTTTTGCTCTCTAAGTTTTTTTTTGTTTGTTTGTTTGTTTTTTGTTTTTTTGTTACAGGGTCTCGCTTTGTAGTTCAGGCTGGCCCTGAGCTCACTATGTAGCCCAGGCAAGCCTGGAACTCAGCAATCCTCCTGTCTCTGCCTCCCGAGTGCTGGGATTACAGGCGTGAGCCACCACGCCCGGCACTGTGGTATGTGGTATTGATTGCTGGTGGGCATGAGTCTCCACGCCCAGCATTGTATGTGGTTACCAGGCTCGAACTCAGGGCCTTGCGCTTGCAGAGGTAGGCGCAAGAACCACTGAGCTAAATCTCCGGCCCTCTCTAAGGTTTTTTTAAATATAGAGCTCTGTCCTCTCCACCAAAAATAAATCCCTAGAGAATGAAACTTTTCAGGAGTCCTTATCAAAATACTAAGTGCGTGAGAGTCACTTCATAAAAATCTGCTGACTGGAGTCTAACTTGAGCATTTACTGGATTAATATCATGGCTCAATATTTGGAACATTCCAAACTCATAACATCTACTTGACAAAAGCCTTCGTTGCTGTAGCCCTTGCTGTAACTGGCTTGTTGTTATCATACACTGTTCATACTCTGGCATCAGTGAAGAACAAGTGACCCTGAAATAAAACTAAAGTGCCGTGGATTGATGGGTAATACTTTATAACCTGTCTCTCTTGGGAAAGGAAAAGATAAGTTTCATTGTTCCACTTTATTCTGGCTGTAGTTGGATGACTCTAGTTGTTTTAGGGTTTGATTTACTTTTAAAATTATGTTTGTTATGAACCAATGTTCTGCACACTCTAAGCATATATCTGTACTAGTAACTGAACATTTTGAAGTTAATCATATAATTATAGTTTGAGAATATATTTAAAACACTTTTTAGCCAGTTGTTCAGTCAAAGTAGTCTTTAACTATTTTAGATTTAGTGCTGTCTTGAAACCTGTGATAAAATAATGTAAGGGTCAAAGACATAACATTTCCTCTCAAAGAGCACATGGTTGAATTTATTTGCATTTTTATATGTTTTAAAAACCAGTGGTTAGATTCAAAATACTCTGGAGCAATTAGTCCAAACATCTTTGCTTCCTGAAACAACACCTATTTTGGCAACATAAAAAACTGGCCACTCTACACAGCCTGTATCTAATGTGTGTGTGTGTGTGTGTGTGTGTGTGTGTGTGTGTGTGTGTAGAGAATTGCCTAACCTACGAGAATACCTCACATAGATTCTAATACAACAGTTATATATATTTATGTCTTTTGAAATGTTGCCTGACACATGGCTTTGAAAACCAGAGCAGATTTGAGGCAGTCATTTGGTTCCTCTGGTAAATATTTTATAATTTATAGTTTTCCATTGATGGAAAGGTTTGGGTTAGGAAACTGTATGACAATCAGTGATCACTGTGAAGAGTCACCATGTACTTTTCACTTCAACAATTCAGTGTGAAAGTGCTGAAGGAACATTGGACTTCGGAAGCCTAGTGAATCTATACATAATAAATCTAATATTTAAAATTCATTATGAAGAATAAAGTGCTTTTCCATATATGATCTCATTTTGATTTTGGTCCAGATAACATAGAAATATGCTTATAGTATTATATACATCTATGTTAGATGCCTACATTCATGTCAATCCATGGTAAAACAAAATATATTCATGTATCAGGAGTCTCATATAGTAAGTTAGAATAAACAGATTATTTTTGTTTGTTTTCCCTTAGAATTAGAAGTTTGAGGTAACAGTTAGGGATTATCTTCATAATATTTATTTAATGTCTGACACTTTGTGGGTCACTTTTTTAACCTGATAAAAGCTACAATCTTTAGAATATATGATGTTTTTCTATTGTCTGAAACGGGCAAGGTTTCCCCTCCCCAGGCATCTAGAATGACAGCACCTCACCTAACCCTACATCCTTCCTTCAGTCTGCTGATCAGAGGGGACCAGGTAATAGTGCTGGGTCCCAGGTTGTTCACAGTCAGGCCAAGAAAATCCTTTCCAACATATGTACAAACTGGGCCAGAGCATTTCCTTCACACCTATTTTTGTAGGTGTTAATACTCACAATCAGACTGATTTTCAGAAACCCAATTTTAAGAAATGAAGAGGAATGGGAAAAAATGAGAATTAAATTGTGTGGTATACTGATGCAAATGTCCAATATTGAGAGTGATTAAAATCACAGTGATTAAATCTAGTGATTAAAATGAAAAGAAAGGACTCTGTGACATGAGTAGAGGCACATACAAGCTAAGATTTTTAGACCAGTCATAATATTAATTAAACTGCTGGTTTACAAAAACGGAAAGTGAAGTATGTAATTCTGGGTCATCATTCTGGTGAAAAATACCTGTATTGGTGAAGTTTCTTTAAGCTTTTTTTTTTTTAATACAGCTCTACAAAGCAAGACTTTTACCAAGACTGATTCTTTACAGCTTCATGATATGCCTTAATACAAATCTTCAAAGGAAATCTAAATGGAAGCAGACACATTCATTCCAGTTATAAATTTGTTTTTAGAAGTTGCAGTTCTGGTCACGCAGCACTCTCTGCACTCAGTGATATAAACACAAATCCTTACAGAAGTGTTATTTCTCTTCTGGGCTATGTGCCTCATGAATTTCAGTAGAGAGAGTTGTAGAGAGTTGAAAGTTGAAGTTTGCTTTCCTCTTTTGTGATGAACTCTTTTTGTATATGTTCATTATTTAAAGGAAGCAAAGACCATTAGAGAAAGCTAATAGCCTCCACAGTCCTCAGATTGTATTGATATCACTGATGGGGGAGAGAGTTAAGCCAAATTGCCTTCTCAAAATGATTCAGGGACCATGGCACTTCCCGTAATGGTCCTATCAACCAGGCCTAAAAGCAGAGAGGGCAAGGATGCACTTAAAGGCAATTATCCATCAACATTGGAAATATGGTTAATAGATTAAGAGAGCAGAGTATGCACAATATATCTTGATTGCAGCAAAGCAGTTGATATAACATTATTCAATTTACTAGCTAAATTAATTTAAATTGGTTTAAGCAGAAGTAAAGTCAAATGAACCACCAGATATCCAGAGGGCCATAAATAATAGATAACAATAAACACATTTGTTTTACATACTCCTAATTTAGTTACCCCCTCAGACTCTCTCTTTTTCAGATCAGAATATGTCAGTTAATGGAATCTGTGCTATCCTTCAGTTATCTTTTCCTAAGATCTTTCAGGAATCCCTTCTGTTCTACAAAGTTTGCAAGGACCCATCATAGTACCATCAACAACTCCCATTATTCAGGGCTCACTTTATTTATCCACAGTCAGTTTGTAGCTCCCCCCTTCCATGTTTGATGTCTGGACTTTCTCTTCATGTAGAACGTCATGAGCAGAAAGACACGGCGGGGGAAATCAGCTGCCTCCGTACACAGAAGGGTACTGACCTGGACTCTCCTGGCCTTTCGGAGGGATGACAGAAGCAGGGATGGGGTGGGGACAGTGTGTCCCTGCTCTGTCGCTGTGCTGAGGACAGTCCCCGCTGAACGTGGCTGATCTGTAATGAGCAGACTAAAATGTTGGAACCAAAAGATAACTTCTTTTTACTTTTTAAGAGGGAACAAACCAACCTGAGTTCTGTGCAAAGGCTTTTTTTGCTATTTTCAAGCTTCATGATTTTTAGCCTTGTGATGGTGGCTGTGAGGACACAAGGAAGCTCTAGAAAGCGATGATGCACACGTGAAAAATGATGTTTCTGTCTCTGGAGCCCTTTTTAGGGTTGGCCCAGTTGTGAAAGAGATCGAATCAACTTTTATTCTGTTGGAAAGGAGAACAAGCTTTTTCACAACATAAACTACAGAAAGTGAAATATGAAAAGCATTTGTGTTGGAAATATGAAATGTGTGGTGATGTGCCCCAGAAACAGGCCTCTGGCAGCAGGAGAGAGAGGACGAGGGCTCTGTCATGAGCATGGGCAGGGACCGGAGCCTCGCTGGTGGCGAGGCCAGAGTATGAGTGGATGCTTTGGGAGTCCCTTTCTTTATTATGCTTACATCACACCATCATTTGTCCTGAACAAGAGTTACAATAACATTCTTAAATGTGCCTTTGAATGTTGGCCTTTCCACATCGAAATACCAGACACAGTGTGTCATCTTCTCCAAGTTATTTCAATGGCCCATCTACAAATAAAGAGTAAGAAACAAGAAGCTGCTTGACTATTCTCTACTGGAGGGGCAGGAGATTAAAAAATTGTTGTAGAAAGCTGGAGAGAAAGCTTTCAAAAGTACCCAAAATAAAGGGAGTTGAGCACCAGAGAAAGATCTGATCTCTTCACTCATACTGGGGCAAGACTGGTAGGCAAATTGACTCCCCTGTAAACTGGAGAAAATACTTACTTTGCAGAATTCCAGTAAATGTACAGTAAAATAATTTATAGAACATGGTTTATTTAATAATTGCACATAAGAATTCTAGAAATGGTAATACTTTTATTAGATCTTATTTCTTTAGAGTCAAAGCAAACAATCAGAACAGGGTAAGTTACCTAGTTTTTATTTTCCACTTGTATAAAGAGCACCAAATGATAAAAATACATACTTTTGATTAGCATTAAACTTTAAGAGGAATTTATTTATAGATCTTTTAAAAAATAGTAATAATGAGTACCATTAAAGTAGTAACTTTTCAAACTTACAATTATTCATAAGAGCATTAAAAATTAAACTAGCAAAGAGTTAAAATGAAAGTGGGTGCAGTATTTTCTAATAACATGGCATCTCACAGGAGAGCCTAGAAAATCTTGAGAAAAGAATAATAAATATTTTAACTGGTGTATGTCTCTCAATATTAATTGCTTCCCTGGGCTATTACTTATTTAAAAATCCCTTTCTATTTTGATTATAAAAATAAACCGTTTTGTTAAAATTTGAAAATAAAAAAAGGATAAACATCATAAAAGTAGTTCTATTACTTGTAGATTACTTTTGAATGCATATCATTGACTTGTGATGATTTTGTTTGTTGCATTCTAATTTTGTTCTCTCCATCACTAGCATTTCCTTCCTGGCTTTCATTTTCTAGAATAATTTTGTCTACTTCTTACTTCATAAGTGTTTCATACATTCCCTCAAATTTTAACCCACAAATATCATGCTCATTGTCCAATCTTACTAATGAAACTTACTCATTAGCATCACATTTACATTAGCATTGGTCAACAATTCCTTTTATCTTTGTGTTTTTGTTTTTATTTTCTTTTTTTCAAGTTGATTTTCTCTGTTAGATGGTATTTTGTCCCCTGAGAGGTCCAGAAGAATGTTGAGCAGAGCAGTAGAGAGGGAGCTCGGGGAGAGGGGACCCTTGTACAGGACCACGTCACTCCTTTACCTCAGGAGCAAGCGCCTCTCAAGAGATCCTCTCCCAGGATGGCAGCCTTGTTGATTTTCCAACACAGCTTTGATAACACTTTTCTTCCCCCAAGTGCCCGTGGTTTGCCACTTTTTACCTTTCCTTTTCTTGGTTCCATTATCCCTTCCAATCCCTCTGGAAAAAGAGTCTTTTTAGGAGGGTTGCATCCTTTTAGAATGTGGCTCAACTAGCGATGGAAAAATTTTGTATCTTTTCATCTTTTTAAAAAATGTTCAAAGTGTTTGATTTTTTGTTTTGTAGTTAAATAAATTTTTCAATATTTAATATTTACTCCTTTACACAGTATAAAATCTGGGTTAACAAAAATGGCCTAAATTTGAGTGTGGTACATAGTTGTACAACTTTGCCAACATCTGAACTCTATGGAACTTATATTTTAAGTTTTTAAATTGTGCAGCACGTCAATTTTAGCTCTATGAAGTTGTTTTATAGTAAAAATATGAAATCTTGAAGTTTTGCCTTATTTTATAGCTGTTTGATAACAATTAGCATTTTTAACTTTTATTTCTCTAATATTGTCTTGTTTGTTTTTAAAACAATTTCTCTGGCCTTGAACTCAGTTATTCCTCCCTCGGCCTCCCAAGTAGCTGAAATTACACTGAATGACTCTTTGGCCAGATCTAACATTGTGATTTATATGAAGTTTCAAAATGAAAGTAAAGGAAGCTGGTCACAGAAGACAATGACCATGGAATTAAAGTCCTTATGAAAAATAAGAAAGCAAAGGAACATTTCCATAGTTCTCTCTATAACTCTATCTAGACTCCTCAGGAACTCTCTCATCGGGGTAAAAATTATTTCTCTTTAAAACAAACCAACCTCATAATACCCAGGACCCATTGGTTAATCCACCACATGGCAGTTACTTTTCTCTATGAAAGTTTTAAATTTTCTTTATACTATCTAATCTTAGTATTTGCAACTATTTGATGTCGTATTTGTATTCTCTAACACTGACACCAGTGGTTTGTGCTGGCTGCATCAGTGTGTCATAAACAAGCACACCATGACATGAGCCTTTATCCTGTAGGACCAGAAATGCCAGCAGCTCCCAAAAGCCCGGAGACAGACAGAGCAGGAGTGGCGCTCCACATTCCGAGATAGGGAATCGTCTGCAGGGGCAGCTGCGCCTGGGAGAGCACAGAATGGCTCAAGCAGGGATTATGGTTTCTCTGATTTGCTGATTCTGGCGAAAGAAGACGTAAGGCTGCTTCAGCATAAAGAAATGAGCTTTTCTTCTCAAAGTATCATGACCAGGAGATTCCTGCCAGGCCCACAGAGTCACATGGAGAAAGGGCTGTAAAGCTTCAGAGAGTAGATTAAGAGCTGTAGATATCCAGTCACACAGACTGTGAAAGCGTTCAAAGAGAGTCTGCCCACAAATGGATGAGCATGTCCTTCTTTAGAGATGAATTATAGCAACAGAAGGGCAAGAACTCTCCATAGAGATGATTAATCTTTTCTTTTTTCCTTCGGTCATGTTGGGGATTGAACCCAGGTCCTTGTGCGTGCTAGGCAGACTCTCTGCCATTGAGCTATGTCCCTAGCTCTGCATGGAGATTAGCAAACAGAGAGAGCAAAATGTGTTGCTTCAGGAACAGAGGAATAGCACAGTTTCCTCGAAGACCAACTTCAGGAAGCATAACTCAAAATTTAAAGAATTGGCTTTGTAGTCTCACCAGTGAGGCAAAAATAATGACTATAAAATAAGAATTACACGAGAAAAAATGTATTAGGTAAAGATTTTTTTCAGTTTCAACTTGTTAAAATTGGGGTTAATAGATAAGAAGAAGGTTGTGATTGTTCTAGAAACACAGGTTCAGTCTACACTTTATGCAACCATGTACCCAGGAGGGGCCTGATTGATGTTTTTCTCTGTCTCTTTCTTGCTGTGAAGGAAAAATGACTGAGTCACCCCCCCCCGTTAGGATATAGCACAATTGAAATTGATCTCTGTGTGATCTCCTAAAGAGGAGGCTGCTGATGGGGAAGAAGGTCAGGTCCACAATACAGCGGTATCCCAAGAAAGGCTGCAGAGCGGGGAGGCAGCACACATAAAAAGATGGCAGAATTAGATCAGGAAATGACACTGCAGAAACACTGTCATTCAAGTCAACTTTAAAGCAATTCAGGGCAGAATTAGTACCAGGCAAGAAATTAACTTGCAATGCACTAGAGTGAAAAATAGAATAAAAGTAAGAGCAAAAAGGTCTAAAGTAATTAAAATTTTATTTTCATAAGTCTTTCCTTGTGAGTTTTGTTAGTTTCTGCATATTAGAAATTCTTGAGTTGCATGATTGACTCACTTATTTCCACTCTTTGTTGCTTATATTCAAAATGTTTCAAGTTGGTAATTTGTTTGTACCTACAGATTTAGCCTTATCCCATAAATTTTGATAAACAATATCATTAGTTGTTATTTTCCAAAATGCACATCATTTCATATAAGAATATAATTCAAAACTCAAGACTTCTCTATTTGAAAAAACTGACTCATTTCTTAATACATTAATTAAATTCTAGACAAAGACAATAACCTGTGCAAAATGCTACGTCTTTGATTTAATTTTCATTGAGTTTAATTTTCATTAAACTTTACTAGTTTAATTAAATGAACTGTTTTTGAGTTCTAAGTATATGCCATGTCTGTAGGAAAAAATATAAATAAATATGTATTGCAACTTCTCTTATTAAACTCTCCGAGCTTTATTTTGTTTAGTTTTATAGTGTTGCTTTGATTTTATAAATGCATCAGAGGCTAAAAGATTTCCTTAAGAGACATCTATAACTATTGTACTGTTTATTTTTCTCTATAGAATTTGATGTGGTTATTTGACTCATAAAGGCCCATGACTGTTATTTTTCATGATGAATATTATCTTACAGAATTATCATGAAGATTAAATAAAACAATGCTTACAAAGTGCTTATCCAGTAATTGGTATATGGTAAATGCTCTATAAATGTTAACTATTACTGTTTCCTTCATCAGTAATTTCTGCTTTTATCTTTATTAAATTTGAGTTCCTGTGTTTCTCCTGATTCTTAAATTGAATAGCTGTTTCATTTGTTTTGCATCTTTTGATTTAATAGTGAAATATTCTAAAGTTTTAAATTTTCTTTTAGCTGTATCCTGTATTTTTAAGTCAAGACTATGCTTATTGTCATCAGTCTAAATAATTTAGAAATTCTAATTTTTATGTTTTTTTATTGAGGGATATGATCATAAAATACAAATTGTTGGAACTTATTAAGATTTCCTCTATGAATAACTACACATCAGTTTTTTAAAATATTTTTTCCATATGAAAAATAAGCAGCCTCAGTTTTTACTCTATACACACCTCACATATTTATTTATAAATTTTTTATGTTCTTTAGATCTTTTTATATTATTTCTACCTGTTCAATCAGTTTCTCTAAAATAAGATTTAAACTTCCTTGACCCTGAGTTGTATCTTCCCTGCCTATAGGAGCTTTGGATTCTGGGCTGTTTGCTTGTTTTCTTTTGAAGACTATAAGTATCATCTTATTCTGTCCTAATTTCTTGAGTTACAAATGGAAAATATATCCCTACTCTGACTTGTGATTGCAGTGGATATACCTTCCTTCCTTCCTTCCTACTTCAGAGTTCTGAGATTTCTTGGTTTCCTTGGACTTCAGGTACATTTCTCATTTATCTATTGTGTCTTTTGCTTTTAGTCTGGTCTGAAAAATAAAAAAGACTTTGATTTTAAAAGACTCAACTTGGGGCAGAGATTTAGCTCAGTGGTTCCAGCGCCTGCCTCGCAAGTGCAAGGTCCTGAGTTCGATCCCCGGTGACCACATACAATGCCGGGCGTGGTGATTCACGCCCACCAGCCATCAATACCACGTACCACAGTGCCGGGCGTGGTGGCTCACGCCTGTCATCCCAGCACTCGGGAGGCAGAGACAGGAGGATTGCTGAGTTCAAGGCTTGCCTGAGCTACATAGTGAGCTCAGGGCCAGCCTGAACTACAAAGTGAGGCCCTGTCTCAAAAGAAAAAAAAAAAAAAAAAAAAAAACTCAACGAAATACTCTAATATTCCTTTGGTTATTTTTCTTCTGAGTTTTTATCAGTTCTAGTTTTTAAAATGCTTACAATCAGAGTACTTGATCTCTTGGATTTATCTTCCATTAAGGTTGTCCTTTTTTCCATCTAAATACTGCTCTTTTCTACTTTCAATTTTAGGATCATTTCCTGTTCGTTTTCTAACTAATTACTGCAGTTGGCATCAGCATCCATTCTATTTTTCACTGACCCTATTCAATTAAATGCATCTTAAATTTCTGGAAATAATTCTTATTCTTTTTTTCTGAATCTTTATTGGTACATTGTATACACACATCATGAACACACTCAAGAATTTGTACCAGTATGTGACAGGATTTAATTCTCATTTTTTTCCCATTCCCTTCCAACATGTAACTGTGTGTTGGTCACTGCCTGAGATAACCCCCTGATTCTGAGAAAAGGTTGATTCTGGGCTCATGGTTTTCTAGAACCAGTTCACGTGCTCATAGTGCAGCAGTGGGTTGTTGAAGGGAGCATGTGTTGGAGCACAAGTGCCACCTCCTGCCAGGAAACAAAAGCAGCAAAGAAGAAGGGCTAGCTCCACTGTCTTCTTCAGTGACCCAAAGACTTCCCATGATGCCTTGGTTCTACCATTTCCCCACAGTGCAAAGCTGGGGATTAAGCCTTTCATACATGAGTCTTTGTTTCACTTGGGACTGGCTTACTATACAAATCTTTGTGCAATACTTTGCAAACATTCCTGCTGATTTTGTCAGTGCAGGCAAGACATGGCTTTTGGGATAAGGAAAGACAGCCTCATGGACTGTTTAATAGCAATCTGTTATTTAGAGACTGATTCATTCCATTATTTGATAGCATAGTTCATGACCACTGAATTTTGAAGAGTTTAGCATGAAGTTATACTTTAACAGATATTCTATAGATGCATTACTAAAAAATAAAACTGTTACAGCCACAGTGAACCCAAATGTTATTTAATTCGGTCTCACTCAGGTTTGGCTGTTACCAGAAAATCTCTCCCTCATGGTGGAAGTTCTCTTATAGCAGCTTGGACTCACTGCAGACATCAGAAACAAATGACTCTGAGGTCTCTTCTAGAAAGACACAGGCTTGGCATGATAGATTGAAAAGGAATTCATCTATAAGAAGGCCCGACCATTGTGTACTGCTTCGCTCATCTCCCAAATGAACCAGTGCAAATTCTGGAATTTGAAAATGTTTCCTCTTTTACACGAAATGTAAGTGTGCATTTCTGTGACTATTGTTTGAATGCAAATATAACCTCTTACCCACTTAAAATGAATGTTAGCACTGTTTTCCAGCAAAGTAGACATGTGGCTGGCAGCTAGACTGGAAAGGAATGCCCACCTTTTCTGCTACCACCCACAGAGGAGAATAAACTCCATGGGAACCATTTGGAGAATACTGTCTTTATTCTCCTTCCTTATATCCATCCTTCAGCTTCTTTTCATTTTCCAGAAAGTCACATGTCATTTTCCAGAAAGTCAGCATCTCAACCTTATTGCTCAAACTACCAAGAACTGTGAAGGATATGAAATTTTATTTTATTGTAAGCTTTATTTAGGTGTCAGCCTGTTGTAGATTCTCAAAGCTGGGAAAGCACACAGTTCTCTAGGGTCAGGGACAAAGAGCATTTTCACAGCAATAGCAGTAGTCAGAATCTCAGGGCTTACTTTGATCTGCAGAGCCTCGAGCCCTAAGGAGTAGCTCAAAGAGGTAGGTAACATCTGGACACGCACTGGTTTTTGTTACAGGAGAGGAATTCATGCTTAGGGAACACGTGCTCCAGAACCCTGCCTTACTTTCCTCTGCTGTTCAAGGCTGTTTGCCATCTGAACACTCTTAGAAAGGTGTCAATACCACAGAGAGCAAGTCTAGTGCTTGGGAGCTGTGCAAGACAGTCATGGTATAATCCTCCCTCCAAAACAAGTGATCAAGAAAAACTGTTGTAACAGTTCTGTGAATTTAAAAAGTTGTACTAACAACTGGCTACCACACTTGGACTAAAATTTACACTTCTTCCTGCACCTGGGAGGATTAACATTCTCTAGCCCTGCAGTTTCTCCCATACAGCTCTAAATGCCCACGTGACGATCTTGGCTCAGCTCCTGAGCAGCGCTCTGCCTTGACTTCGGATGCTGGCTCTGTACAGAGACCTCTCTCTCCTGTCTATTTGCTGCACAATTATAACCCTTTGGAATGAACTTCCTTGAAGACTCTGAAATAAACCGTCAGTGGCTGTAACCTTCGTACCTGATTATTTTTAACACCTTTTTCATTTCCTATCAAGACCAATGCCTTCCATCGTATCTCCTGATTGCTATTTTCTCCTTTATACTATAATCTTTCTGAAGCCAAGGACTTTATCTGATATGTCCTACCTTTACATCAGAACCTCCCTGCTGATTGTTAATATTTGGTGAGTATTTATTAAACCAAGTATTTATTATTACATTTAAAGTAAATAAAATAAAATAAAAGTAGTTGCTAAAGAGACTAAAGAGACTATTTCCTTACTTAATATTCATAAGCAGAAGTGTAGTGAATCAGGTCCTGACCTCACAGAAATTTAGACATTTATAAAGACTGATTCCTTGAGAGAAATGATACTCAAAAGTATGTTTACTTCTTCAGATAACCTGTAAACGATGACAGCTAGACCGCGTGCCTAAGCCATGCCAAATGGGACCTGACAGTTTCCCAACTTTGTCTCCTGCTTTCCTGCAGCATAAACTTCCTAGGGTGTTTCAAGCCATCTTTTTGCTGTAAAATACCCATATCATCACATTCTTCCGCCACATCTTTAACACATCGCATTACAGTTAAAACAATATTCAATCTTAATTTTGACTCTCAATGGCATACCCAGGAAACTGTCCAGCAGAGGACAGGCCAGAATTCTAGGGGAGAAATCCTGGAAATAAGACAGTTATGGAAGGGATGGTGCCCAGGACACGAACTCTCTCCAAGCCTTGTCTTTGCATGCCTGTGAGTAATGAAAGGCCTGGGTGTTATCACAGGCAGAAATGAGAGAAATCTGTTTTAAAGATAAACTACAGTAACAAAAGTGGAGAGCCTCTAGACAACAGAAAGTTCTCCTCAGAGTTCTCAAGTCGGGGAAGCCCAACATCAATGGATCTGGTGTCATTGAGCACCCAACCAACTCTGCTATGCTCAAGACTGAAGATGTACAAACTCCATGTTTATCAGTAACATGGATTAGCTCTCCATTTCCATTCACTATGAGAATTTTATTCATTTGAAATATACCCTAGTTCATTTGCTTCAATCGCTTTGACATTAGGAATTTCCTTCTCAATCTTGCTTTGAGTCATACATTTTTATTATGAAGAACCATTAGCTTGCATTGAAACAGTCAAAATTACACACACAAACACATGCGCAAACACACACATACAGACCAGTGTCTATCCAAAGAGGTATCACCATTTTCCTCTGTTTCCACCAATCTCACTTCCTTCACACTTTTATAGTTTGTTTCTTTAACTTATCCATTTGTGTATTTGTTTCTAAGATAAATAATAAATACTTTCCTGCTTTCTTCTCTTTTTTCACAGAAGCTGTATACCATGTATGTTCTTTTGCACTTTACATTTGAATTTAAAATATCTTCTTGAACTTACGGTATATATATATTCACAAAGATTTTCTACAAGTACACAATTGTTTGAATATTTATAATGTTGTTAATTGAACCAAATCTTATCCTTTGATATTTAGATACCTCCAGCATTTTACAGTTGGAATTGTTATAATAACTATATATACCTTATAATTCCATATCATTACAGTATATTCCTGGAGCATTGAAAAATAATCTTCTGAATTGAACTCTATAATACATGAAACATCTTGTGTTCTACCAACAGTATGTGGGAACTTCAGTTTCCTAACATGATCATCGTTGAGTGTAGGGCCAGATTTTGAAGTTTTTGCCACTCTACCGAGAAGTAGTTAGTATTTGAAAGTACATTTGGTCCATGAACTCAACCAATTATAGATCAAAAATATTTTTTAAAATTTCCATGTGTGGGCCAGAGATTTAGCTCAGTGGTTCCAGCGCCTGCCTCACAAGCGCAGGGTTCTGAGTTTGACCCCGGTAACCACATACAGTGCTGGGCATGATGACTCACGCCCACCAGCAATCAATACCACATACCACAGTGCCAGGTGTGGTGGCTCACGCCTGTCATCCCAGCACTTGGGAGGCAGAGGCAGGAGGATTGCTGAGTTCCAGGCTTGCCTGAGCTACGTAGTGAGCTCAGGGCCAGGCTGAACTACAAAGCAAGACCCTGTCTCAAGAAAAAAAAAAATTCTATGTGTACTGAACATATTCACACTATTTTCAAGCCATTATCCTCCAAGCAATACAGTGTAACAACTATTCACACAGATTTGCATTATATTTAAGACAGTAAGGAATCCTGAGCTATTTTAAAAGGTACAAGCAGATTGCATGGATCACTTGTGATGCATAGACTTCTATGGATCCAGGACATCAGCAGATTTTGTATCTGTGAAGATCCTGGAACAAATGTCTTGTGGATACCAAGGTACAAATGAAATGTAATTTAAATTTTTCTAACTTGAATATTTTTATGGATTTAATAGTTAATTTTAGGGCCGGAGGTTTAGCTCAGTGGTTCCAGCGCCTGCCTCGCAAGCACAAGGTCCTGAGTTCGATCCCCGGTAACCACATATAATGCTGGGCGTGGAGACACGCCCACCAGCAATCAACACCGCATACCACAATGCTGGACGTGGTGGCTCACGCCTGTAATCCCAGCACTCGGGAGGCAGAGACAGGAGGATTGCTGAGTTCGCGGTGGCTTGCCTGGGCACCATAGTGAGCTCAGGGCCAGCCTGAACTACAAAGTGAGACCCTGTCTCAAAAAGCAAAAAAAAAAAAAAAAGAATTAATTTTATGTTTCTTTTTGTGACTTCCTAGTTAATAATTATTTTTCTCTATAGGATTTTAAAATTTTCTTCAGGGCCAGAGGGTTAGCTCAGTGGTTCCGGCGTGGGCCTCACAAGCTCAAAGTCCTGAGTTCAATCCCTGGTAACCACATACAATGCTGGGCGTGGAGACTCACGCCCACCAGCAATCAATACCACATACCACAGTGCCAGGTGTGGTGGCTCACGCCTGTAATCCCAGCACTCGGGAGGCAGAGGCAGGAGGATTGCTGAGTTACAGGTTTGCCTGAGCTACATAGTGAGCTCAGAGCCAGCCTGAACTACAAAAGCAAGAGCCTATCTCAAAAAAAATTTTTTTTCTTCAATTTTTTTGAATTATTTGAATATTACAGATATTAGTCCTTTCTTTCATGCCTAGGCATTTGTCTTGTGAGCTTATTTTTGGTATTTGGGTCTCTTATTTGTTGTCATGCAATCTTTAAAATTTTATGTGATTCAACTTATTCTCGTTTCCCACGAACTCAAAACTGTACTCACAGCCATTCACCCCCAAAGAGAGAACTTTACTAAAGCTCTTTGCTTGCACTGTGTAATTCATGTTTATTCTTTAGATCTTTGATCTATTAGATGCAAGAAATGAATCAAATATATTTTTTCACAAATAGTTATTCATAGTGCCAGCACATTTAATAAAAAGAAAATAAAGCTAAAACCATGGCCCCAGCTATTTGATTTGAGAACCATGTCTATCACACTGTGACTTCTATATACAGCAGGATAATTTTTTAGCTTTCTATTCTATTGTGCTGATCTTTTCTGTTTTCCTGCATCACAGTCACACCATGTTAATTAAAATGTTTGTAGTTTGTGTCATTATTTTGTAGAAATCTTCCTTACAGCTTTTCCTGTCCCATATTTTTGAGCTAATCTTCTGTATTTACTGTTTTACATGAACTAAAGTGCAAATTTGTCCAGGTGCATCTTTAGGAAAGTCTTTGCTACTCAGGAGTCTGAGGCAGGAGAAATTTGAGGCCAGCCTGGGTAACTTACAGAAATTCTCTCTCAAAATAAAACAAAAATGTTCTCATGTTTAGGCCAATGATAGAGTGCTTATTTATAAATACAAGGCATAAGATTAACTCTCTGATATCACTAGTGATCAGCATTTTTAATTGGATTACATTAAATGCATAAATTCATTAATGAGGAACTGTCATTGTCATATTGAGACATTAAGGGCAATGGATGTCTTTAATATTGTGAAGAATATTTTTGCTTGCCATGCTATTGTTCACTGACTATGTCGTGTTAAAATTTCTAGCAATAGGTTGTTATTGTGGCTGTAGTTGACAGTGTAATCATTTTCTTATCTATTATAAATACATATTTTTATGTATTTTCTTATCTATTATAAATATATATAATTATATATAATATATGTATTATTATATATTATATAATCATATATATTATATATTATATAATTATATTTATATAGAAATAATAAATAATAAATAATACAATACAATAATAATACAATAATAAATAATAAATATAAATATATATAAAACAATATATTTTTATATAAATATATATAAATATATTTTTATATATTTTCTTATCTATTATAAATATATATAAATATATATTTTTCAATTTAAAAAACTGTAATAAACAATAATAATTTAAATGTGGATGGGCATGATGGTGCGTGCCTATAATCCCAGCACTAGGAGGCTGAGACACAGGGATAGCTGTGAGATCGAGACCAGCCTAGAATACACGATGAGACCATGTATTAAAAGAAAAAAAAAAGAAAAGATAACATAACAAAAAAAGAAAATTGTGTTTTATTATGTTCCACTCTTACTAAAAGAAGCTAACTCTTTCATGGATAAACGCCAAGTTTAATTCAAAATAATAAGAATGCTTTTCTCCTCCTTTAATGTCTGCAGAATCTTCTGCTTTAACTGTAATTTGTCCATCTTCAGTTTGCATTTCCAATACCTTAGGATAGAAAATAATTTTAGGAAGTATAGTAAGTAAGTCGAAAGGAGTATTTTCAATAACATACACCAGTACTACTTGTCTCGGATTTTAGCACGCTCTTCTCGGAGCTCTGCTGACTGCAGAATCACAACCAAAATAAAATATTCATCAAGAGACAAACTGATGTGGTCAAAGAATGGTTTCTCACTAGAGCAGCACAAGGTACAGTTCAACAGTCACACTCAGAGGGACCTGCAGAATGCCTGGCTTGTTAACCTCCTGTTTGTGATTTTTCTAGTTTTATATAGCTCAGTGTCGCGGACAGGTTGTCTGTTTTAATCTGGCACTTCTTATAATACTAATTTGATAGCTTTTACCATGCAGTGATGTTTGCTTTCTTATTGTCCCATGTAGTTACTTAAAATGGAAGGCTGAAACATTGCCACGAACGGGATATTGCAGCAGAGGCTACAAATGCAGTCAGAAAACATGGGTTTGTCATGAACTCTGATAGTGATGAGTTATATCAATTTAAAAGTCATTTTACCTTTTAGATTCTGTTTCCAAATCAGTGAAATAAAGAGATTAACTTGAAAATCATCATTTAGTTAAGACTGCTATGCATCTAATTAGGCTAAAATATGAGCATATTTACTTTTAATGAGATCCCCTTTCGTTTTTGTGACAAAACGGTGTGTGTCTCTCCTTGTACCCTAGTCAAATCATTCAAAAGGGAAAGGATTACCTAACCATGTTTAATGTAGTAAGATGTGTAGCTACCATACCCCGAGCAGATTTTGGTGTGCTAGAGTGAACAGCTCATCTTTTGTGCCTTGGAAGCACTTTCCTTTCTCTCTGTCCCTTACACACACACACACACACACACACACACACACACACACGAGTGACAGCTTACTTCCTTTGACCAACAGAACAACATTCAACAAATCTATTCCAGTTGACTTGTAGGAAATATACCACTTTCAGATGAATTAGGCATTGTAGAGCTGCATAGTACACTATTCAGTGAAGGAAGTCCAATGTTAAACAAGTCTATCAGTATTTATAAATGAGTGATACAGAAAACAGCTCTTGTTATATTTACATTCTCCCAAATGTATAATATTCATAGATTTCTGGAAGAGATTTTCAAATTGTCAATGTGATTGTTAATCAATACTTAGTGTGAATTTCAAAGGCAAGAGAGACAGTGGCCATAACATTATAACATCTTTCAACATTCAAGCTAGATCATGCTGTGCAAGGACATTTCAAAGAATGACCAGTCTTTGCCAAAACACATGCCTTGTCACAGGAAAGAGGAATCTCTGATCACTGTATGATCTTATTTCAGAATACCAGGCACTGCAGATTACCGGAGAAATAATTTATTTTTTCCCCATCAGTCCTATTGCCAGAATCTAAAACCCAAATCAAATTATTGTACCATCATAGCAAAATCCTGTTGCTATATATTTTGGAAGAAAGAACAATACACGTAGAAAATGTAACCAGGAGGGTGTGCCCTTAATTCTTTTACCATCTTAAATATCAATTTACATAGATTCCTGCTTTGAAATGTAAAATATTAAGCTGCACCTATAACTGTCAATGTTGTCTATAAGAATTTAAGAAAGTTTTTAGTCTTGCTGACCTGGGTCATGAGAAAATATTTTCAAGTGTCTAAATACAGAATCTGTGGGATCACATTATATCACTAACATAACAAGCAGTACTTTGGCGCAGCATTCAGAGTTTTGATTTGGGTGATGGCTTGATCTACAAGGAATGGCTATGTGCAGCGAGTACTCAGACAAACTGCAAAAGCCAGCCGTCTATACATATCTGCCATGACATTAGCAAAATTTGCAAATACATAAATAAATGACTTAGTATTTATCTGGGTATTTGGTAGTGTTTATCACAGCCCATTGAAGGATAAGAAGTTCTAAAAATTTCTTCCTGAAATGAAAAGCTTTTGGTTTGGGCTAAGGATGATGTGGGATTTCCATCTTGGTTCCATTTCAATGACATTTTTGTGCCTCAAAAGTACTAAAACAGGAAACTTCTCTGGGAAGGAAAGTATTTGACCGGGAGAATTTGTCTTTTGCTGTCACAATCTTCAGCTACCATTCAGCTAAATGTTGTTTGGAATAATATGGCCTTAATGCCCCTATCTCCTGCTGAATTGCTCAGACGGGTAGGAGATTAGAGTGAAAAGAGGTGCCGGTATTATCTCTGCGAGTGCGCCAAGGGTCACGCTGTACTAACAAGGCCGCCCCGGCCGGGTGACAGAACCCAGCTGCCAGTCCGCGGGGCCTTCCTTGGCCTAAGGTTGCACTTCTTAGGAACTTTGTCTCCAGAGAGCGTACCTCCTAACTGGGCTCCTTTCTTTTTTTTTCTCTCTCTCTCTCTTTCTTTTTTCTTTCTTTCTTTCTTTCTTTCTTTCTTTCTTTCTTTCTTTCTTTCTTTCTTTCTTTCTTTCTTTCTTTCTTTCTTTCTTTCCTTCCTTCCTTCCTTCCTTCCTTCCTTCCTTCCTTCCTTCCTTCCTTCCTTCCTTCCTTCCTTTCTTTCTTTCTTTCTTTCTTTCTTTCTTTCTTTCTTTCTTTCTTTCTTTCTTTCT
>PVIC010004494.1:0-62273 GCA_004025085.1 Thryonomys swinderianus
CTGGGGCTGGGGCTGGGGCTGGGGCTGTGTGGCCTGGGAGGCAGCATTTGCTCCCTGTGAGGACAGGCGCTGGACGTGTCAGCACCGGGTGACTGCTGAGGCCTGGGTCTGACTGCCAGGGTGACTCAAAACTTGTGTATTTGTTTGCCTTTCCCTTTTTCATCTCCTTCTGATCCTTCTACTTCTGTTTTTTGTTTGTTTTTTTCCCCTGTAAAAAATAAAAGGACTTCACGCTTGTGAGGCAGACACACCACCACTGAGATAAAACCCTGGCCACTCCTTTTTGTTTCACTGAAACAGGTTGGGTTGATTGAGCTCAGGGCTTTTGCACTGAGCTGTATGCTCAGCCCTTTATATTTTTATATTTTGAGACAGGATCTCACTACATCACCATGTTGCCCAGGCTGGACTTGAACTGGCAATCCTCCTGCCTCAGCCTCTGGGAGTGCCAGAGAGACAGGTTTGGACTACTGCATCCAGACTTTCCTTCTGTGAGTCCTCCAGAGAAAGGTTGGAAGCCCCCTAAGCTTCCTGCGTTGGTGGGAGGAATTCTGGAAGACTGGTTTTGAGAGAAGATGGTATTGAACTGTGAGAATGTCCTTGTTCTAGAAATCACTTCTGCTTAGAAGGGTGAGAGGCCAGGAGTGTCCTGGCGCTGGATGCCTGTCAGTCTTGGCATCACTGTCCTGAGCCCCTGGCCAGTCACCCAGCTCCTGTGAGTGCCAGAGCCCTGGAGGAACACTTTCTTGCTTGTAGCTGTTTGCAGTCTCAAATGCAGGAAGCTGCTGGCCATCATGACCCACAACTATTACCCTAGCTCTTGGGAGGCTGAGGCAGGAAGATCACTGCAAGTTCAAATCCAGCCTGGGCTACATAATGAGTTCATAGGCCAGCCTGGAGTACACAGCCGAGACTCTTTTGGGATCTGTCTCAAAGAACTGGCATCCCACCCCTACCCCCAGTCTATGCGTCTGGCCTCCTACAGAGTTTCTAGCCGTGCCTCAGAGCTCAGCATGCAGACACCTCCAGAAACCCTCCCAGATAGATGGTGCCCGGCCCTCCAAACCTGGGTCAGATTTGTCTTCCGGTTCTGCAGCTGCCTGTGTCTCCATGATAATTTAGGCTACACTGCGTCGCTCCCTCTGCCAGGCTGGCCACCTGGAAAGGACAGACAGACAAGAGAGAAGAGCACAGAGAGTAAGAAACTGGGCCATAGCTTTAAAAAACCCCTCAATGGAGGTCTGTTGCCGAGGGCCACAGGCTCTGGCCTTTCTCACAGCGTGTTCGGTGTGTTTCTGTGCCGTGTCTGCAGCTGGGAGTGTTGAGGGAAGAATACGGTGAGTGTCCACTTTTAACATGTGGTGCGGGGGAGGCTCGGAGCCGCAGACCCCGCAGCAGTGCTGTCCCTCACCTGAGCTCGCCCGTCCCATCGTTCCTGCCGCGTCCCGCAGCGGCTCCGCACGAGCTCTTTCCTGAGGTCTCACAAGGTGCGCCCCCCGCAGCTCGGGAGGCCGAGGCAGCGTCCTAGCCCCCCTCATCCGCTGCATCGCACACCGCCCCTGGCTGCCCCCAAAGTCAAGGCCACCGGGAAAGGTCAGACTTTTGAAATGACTCAGGCGGCCGTGACCACGCAGCTAAAGACAGGAGGACTCTGGAGCTGCTTCAGAGAGTGGCAGGGACAGCAGGTGAGTGTGCTCAAAGCCGGGGGGATGACTCGGAATTGGGTTCATGGCAAAATTAATAGCATTTAAATGTTGTAAACCTTCGCCGTTTTGATCACACCTTGTACACTGGGTGGGGACCCAGCCCCCTTCTTTCTCAGTGAGAGAGGAGGCGGGGCAAGGTCAGCTCTCCTGGGGAGGGGCTGCTGCCCCACAGCACTTCGGAGCCCCAGAGAGTCAGGGCAGTTGTCTGTCCTGGGGCCAGGTCAGTAAGGTGCCAGGAAGCCTCTGCCTGGTAGCTCTGATGGCTGGCACAGGAGCCAGAGGGGGCCTCCTACCCTGACCATTCAGCCCCCCACTTACTGGACAGTAATGCTGTTGGGGTGGGGGCCCCTCCATTCCCGGGCTAGGACCCGAGATCCCAGGAGTCTTCAGGAGAGTAGCCGTCTGTTACTAGGCCGGGCCTGGGGCAGGAGCAGACACACAAGCCCACCCTGCCTCAGCCTCCCGAAGATCATGAGGGGGTCACAGGGACCCCGGCGCCCGCTCAGTTCTGCCCACCCTGAGCCCAGTGGCAGCTCACAGCCCACTGCGCTGGCCACATCCGGTTCCCTCAGCCCGGCTCTTCCTTCCCTCGCCTCACAGGCGGCACACCACACCTCACTGTCTCTCCCACCATTTGCTTTAAGACTTTTAATCACAAGTTCTGGGGACAATTGCATTCTTGACCACACTAAAATTTATTACCAGTTTTTTCCGGACTCACCTTGTTCACACAGCTGGGAAGCGGGCAAAGGTGGGGCAGGTGCTGGGATTTGAATCCAGGCCACCTGGCCTCTGGATCATAGCTGTGCAGTATGGCTGGCGGGGCTTCCTGACCCTCTCTGGGCACAGCTCACCAGGCGGCTCCCCTGGCAGAAGGCTGGGCCTGGAGCCCAGAATGGGGCCCCAGATCCCTTCCGCAGGCTCAGGACAAGCTGGGGCGATGCTCAGGATGTGGCAAGGCCACCTGCACCCTGAGCTGGGTGCTCTGCCCCCTCAGATGCCCCAGCTCCCCCGGCCCCAGGCTGGGTAGGTCACGGGGCTGCCAGTTGTGGGGGGTATGCCTGGAGGTTCCCCAAGCTCCAAGCCCCAGAAAAGGTTCCAGAAAGAGGGATAAAGAGAAGTTCTAAAAAGATGTTTCATTCTCAGACATCATCTGTGGTTCAGGTGGTGATCACGGGAGCCCCCAGGGGTGCTGACGGCCAGTGCACCCTGTGCCCCGCTCACAGCACCCCCATCTGGGACCAGCCCTGGCCCACCCTGCTGAGAAGCTGTGCCTGCCCACCTGGGCCGTCCCCCAGCCAGGAGCAGAGAGAGGGGCCCAGGTGTGTGGTGTGGGTGGCAGCAGAAGCTGGTACAGGCCTGGGGTCACCAGAGGGCTGGCAGAGGCCCGTCAGGTCCCCCATATCCTCACTCACCAAGGACCCCACCTCCTTCCTGCCTGGGCCTAGTTATCCCTGGCCTATGCCTGGTTTCCCTGATTATTCACTGTGAAAGTGGGGAAACTGAGGCTGGAAGGAGCACTTGGAATTTACCATGCCCCTCCCAATCCAGTCTCCTTTGGAATTCCCCAGTCAGCAGCAATTTTTCCCAGCCCAGAATGTTCTAGAACATTCTAGACTGTTCTAAAATATTCCAGAAGCTTTTCTTTGCTGTTCTAATCCACCCATAGCCCCTACAGCATACCACCTGGCTGGAATCTGGGGCCATCTGACCATAGAGCTCTTGACTTTGAGAGCTTTGGACAAGAGACTTGGTTTCCTATGTGATCTTGGGTGACTTCTCACATCTCTGGGCCTCAGCCATTTGCAAAATGGAGCCAAGGCTGGCACCATCTTCAAGAGGCAGTAGTGATCTGGTACATGCTGGGGACTGAACCCAAGGCCTTTGCTTGGAGCTACGTCCGAAGTCCATATTTTATTTTTAATTTTGAGACAGAGCGTCACTGAGTTGCTCAGCTTGGGGGGGTCAACCTCACAATCCTCTTGCCTCAGCCTTTCAGACTGAGAGTTCTCTGCAGAGAAAAACTGTAGGCAGAGGACAATAACCCTCTCTGGGCCTCAGTTTCCCTGCCTGTCATGTTTTTCAAACTCAGCCCCTCTCAATTCACTGACACGGTGCAGGAGGGGTTGGGGGATCCCAGGTGGCAGAATCCTGGCAACCCCTGTCTGCTGCCCGCCCCCGACCTGTCCTCACCCTAGGCCCCTGGCAAGTTGGGGTCCGCCTGCCCGGGGCACCACAGCCGGCCTCGGTTCATGCAGCTTGAATTTCAGCCCCTGGTGGGTGAAGAGGTGGGGGCCGGACACGCTTCATTTTCCAAATTCTGCAAATAAAAGCTGTGGGGCCATGTTTTGTGAAGTGGAAAAAAACGCTATTGCAAAAGGCGTGTGAAAAGACAATAGGGGGTGAATTCCAGGGAACGCGGGCTGGACAAAGGGGCCTTTCTCTCCTGCTGGGAGGGTTTGGGGGCGCCTGCTCGCACGTGTGGTAGGAGGGTTGGGTGTTTTTCGAGAAAGAAAAGCCAGGTGACCTGTGGGGTGGAACAGGTTAAAAAGCACGAGGCTTTTCTGATTTGATTCCAGAGGTGTCTCGCAGCCTTTCAAGACACCTGTCTCAGCGCAGGACCAGGAGGCTGGCGGGCTGGGCCGGCTCTGCGGGCGCGGGGGCACGGTGCGGCGCCTGGCCTGCCCCACCGGCACTCTCCGCAGAGCCAGTCTCCTCCTCCTGGCTCTCCGGGACCTGGAAGCCTCTGCCTGCGGGCACTCAGGCTGCGGCCCTGCTGCTGCGTGGTTCTGAGGGGGAGCCAGGCGGGCGGACCCTCCCTGACCCCGGGCCTCAGGGGCAAAGCCCCAGACCGTAATTCCCTCAGTTGCCTCCCTCTCGTCTCAAGGTGTGCCCCCCCATGCCAGCACGCCCCCCACCCCGGCTTCATTCTTCTCTGCTGCCATTAACCATCTACTGATCGCACGTGCACACCTGGCGGGTACCGTCTCTTGCCCGAATCTCCTGCCAGAATGTCAGCCCCATAGGGGACTTTTACCTGTTTCGTTCCCTTCTCAGTGGACCCTGACTAATGCTGGACATATGGTAGCGCTCAATAAATACACCTCAAAGCGTGGCATGGTGGCACACACCATCATGCCAAACTCTGGGAGGCTGAAACAGGAAGATCGAAACCCTGAGCAGTGACTTAGTGAGGCCCTGTCTTAATCAAAAGGGCTGAGGCTGGAGCTCAGTGCAAAGACTTAAGTTCAACCCCCGGTACTGCACGGAAAGAAACCCCAGCACCCCAAATCCCACTGGAAACGAAAAGCACCACCCAGGTCAGAAAATTCTCCTCTGCCTCTGGCAGTGCCTCCCCGGGGCCAGCCTGCCCCTTCCTTCCTGTCCCCGCCCCGGGCCTGGTGTCCCCGAGGGGCCTCAGGTGAGTGACACAGGCCTGGAGACACAGGGTCTGGACAGAGGCGGCGGCAGGCGCAGGCAGGCAAGGAATGCTCTGGCCGAGCGGATCGGATAAACAGACTCCGCGGACGCCGGCCGGCCCGGGTGGGGGATGCTTTGAACCTCAGCTTGGCCGGGATGTGCGCAGAGGCAGGCGGCCAGCGGTGTCATCGACTAAATTTAGCCTCTGTTCCCGCTCGGCCGCACCCTGCAGGCCCGGAGAGAGACAAGGGCCGCCATCCGGGAGTGAGTGCCGGAGAAGTGGCCGCCAAACTCCTGGCGGAAACCAGCATGTTTCATCCTCCCGGGGCCCAACGTCAGGGTTACTAGTAGATTAGCCCCGAATCACAGGGAGAGCGGACAAGTGGCAGGGCCGGGATTTGAACCTGGGATTCAGGAACTGTGGTCTCAGCATGGAGACCTCTCTGAGGCTCAGCAGGCGGACTAGTAAGTACTGGGGGGAGACGTGCATAGGCCCCGCCTTTCTGTCCCCAGGGACCTCTTGGAGCGGGACAGTTGTTTTGCCTGGTGTTGGGGATGGAACCCCGGCCCTTTTCACCAAGGCCAAGCCCAGCCCTTTTCATTTTTTTTTGAGACAGTGTCTCTAAATTGCTAAGCTGCCCAGCCTGGGCTTGATTGACTTTGTGATTCTCCTGCTTCAGCCTCCCAGAGTTCTGGGACGATAGGCGTGCTCCACTACGTTCGGCGGACTTCTAAGTACGTTCCCAAGAAATGGGAAGTTCCTGCGACTGGGCCAGGGACTCAAAATACCCTCTTTTGGTCCTGGGAAGGTCCAGGAGTAGACCGAGAAGAGATTAACGCTCTGTGGGGAAACTAAGGTGGCCGGTGTGCTGGTGCTTGCCTGTCAGCCCGGTTACTTGAGAGGCTGAGGCGGGAGAATCCCAAGTTTAGCCCTGACTTTAGCGATTTCGTGGGACCCGGACTCAAAATTTAAAAAGGGGGCTGGAGGGTGAGGAACGGTGCGCAGTGTAAGCGCCTGGTTCTCTTCACAGCTCGGCAGTTCTGTTCCAAGTAACGCCTGGAACAGATCGATACCAAAACATTCTCAGGGCCCTTTGTGGCGAACCCCTGTCATCCAGGCCACTGGGGAGACCGAGGCCGGAGGATCGAGGGTTCAAGACCTCCTGGGTGAGTCTGAGACTCCGCCTGGAAACAGCATTTCTCCAAGGGGTTGGGGAGAAGCTCGGTGGAAGCGCAGCCCTCGGCCCGACCCCCAGCGCGGAAATGGAACGAGGCCCACGTGGGCTGATGCGAATTCGGAGGGAGCCAGGTGTCCTGCGTTTGGGCTTGACCTTAGCGGCGGGAGCGCCGCAGGGACAGGCGGCAGGTGCCGGGCCGCGTGGGCGGCGGGGGAGGGGAGGGCCGACCGGCCCGGCTGATGGGCTTCCCAGGTGTCCCCGCTGCGCGCAGCCACGCCGGAAGGTGAGCGCGCCGCCCTCGTCCTGAGGGAGGCCTGGGCGGAGGGGGTGGGGCAGGAAGTGCGGTTTGCGGCTGGCGGAAGAAGCCGGACCTCCTCCTCCTCCCCGCAAAGTGAGTGACCCAGGGCTGCAGTGTGGTCGCCTCTGCCACCCCAGCCCTGAGCCTGCCCCCCCCGTGTGGCAGCGGCCCCCACTGCTGAGGGCTGCAAGCGCCGGCGGCCCAGAGAGGGGTCTGGCGATGAAACCGGCCGCTCTGAGCCCGACTCCCCTTGTTTGTTGTTGTTTTTGTGACAGGGTCTGGGTATGTTCAGGACTGGCCTTGAACTCATGGTGATCCTCCTGCCTCAGCCTCCTGAATGCTGGCATGACAGGTATGCACTACCACACCCCGCTTCTGAGCTTCTGACTCCCCGTATTTCTCTCCTCTGAGCCATCACGCATGGGGTTCCTCCCTGGAGGGTCACTCCTTTTGCTTTCTGGCAAACTCCTACTGAGGCTTCAGCACTCTCTTCTGAGCAGTCTGTGGAGACCAGCCTCTCTGCCTGTGTTCATTCTGATTTGTAGCTGCCTAGTCACACCATCTCCCTTTCCTGTTGTCCCAGCACACAGGAGGCTGAGGCAGGAGGATCACTGTGAGTCTGAGGCCAGCCTGTGATATGTGGTGATACTTGTCTAAAAAAACCAAAACAAAACAGAAAAGAGGGCACAGAAAGCTGGGTTTGGTGGCACCCATCCGTCATCTCAGGACTCGGGAGGCTGAGGCAGGAGGATCACAAGTCAGCTGTGGCCTGAGTGGCGTAGTGAGTCCCGGTCTCCAAGAGCCGGGGCTAAGCTCCACGCGAAGCTCCTGGATTCCGTTCCCAGCACTGGGGAGAAGAAGGATGCTGGCAGTGTGCTTGGTGTTCAGCAGGTGGCTCAGCAAATGTTTATTTAAAAATCTAGGCAATTAAAATAATGATCTACCATTACAAGCCTATTAGAGTGGCTAAAATCCAAACCCTGCCACCGCCCAGCTGGGAGGGTGCGGAGCAGAGCAGACTGCCCATCCCTGGCTCCCAGACGCCTGGACAGCCAGTCCCTCGCCACTGCAGCCGGCCCCGACACCCCCAGGAGGGCCGGGGAAGGCCGCCACGCTTCTGCCCACTCAGGAGCTGCACGAAGATGTTTCCTGCCGCTTTGTTCTGGCTGCCAGGGCAGAAAGGGCACAGCCAGGCACTGAGAGAGAAGTGTACTGCGGGCCAAGAAGCAGCCTGGAGATGCTGTGAAGGGACCAGGGCCTTTGCGCTGAGCCCCGTGCCCAGCCCTTTGTAGTTTTTGTTTTGAGACAGGGGCTCGAAGAGCTACCCAGGCTGAGCTTGGACTTGAGATCCCCCTGTCTCAGCCTTCCAGGGCTGAAAGTGCTGGGATTGCACCGTGACACCTGACTACATACACTTTTCACTGTGTTTTTGAGATGCGGTTTCACTATGCAGCCCATGCTGGCCTCAGGCTTGAAGTGATCTTCCTGCCTCAGCCTCCTGAATGCTGGGATTAGAGCTGTGTGCCACCACACCCAGCTAAATGCACATAATTATTATGTGAAAACACATCCCCATCTGCAAAGGCTACGTGGTGTACGATTCCAATTACGTGGCCCCTGGGCAAAGAGAAGCAGGGACACAGAAACATCACCTGTCACCACGGGCTTCGGGAGGAAGCGGTGACCGGGCAGACAGAAAACCATTCTGCGTGGGGCTATACGAATGGAGGGAATGAGAACTAAACGCAGGAGGCTGAGGCCGAGGCCCGGGGCTCGCCGGTCTCACCCCCAGGGTCACTGGAATGGCAAGGGGAGGGACACCCGCGCAGGGGCTTTGTGTGGCGGAGTCCTGGGAACAGTGAAGTATGCCTTGCCGGGGAGGAGCACCTGGGCACAGGGTGGAATGTTTTTGTGTGTGTGACAGTCTCGGTTTGTAGTCAGGCTGGCCCTGAGCCCACTATGTAGCCCAGGCAAGCCTCGAACTCACAGCAATCCTCCTGCCTCTGCCTCCCGAGTGCTGGGATGACAGGCGTGAGCCACCACACCTGGCACTGTGGTATGTGGTACTGATGGCTGGTGAACGTGAGCCACCACACCCAGCATTGTATGTGGTTACCGGGATCGAACTCAGGACCTTGCGCTTGTGAGGCAGGCGCCAGAAACACTGAGCTAGATCTCCAGCCCTAGTTTAGGTTTTTTGAGACGGGGTCTTGCTTTGTAGTTCAGGCTGGCCCTGAGCTATGTAGCCCAGGCAAGCCTCGAACTCAGCAGTCCTCCTGCCTCTGCCTCCTGTGAGCCACCAAGCCCCGGCATTTGTGGTGTGTGGTACTGATTGCTGGTGGGCGTGAGTCATTACGCCCGGTAGTGTTGTATGTGGTTACCTGGGATCGAACCAGGGAATTTGCACTTGCTAGGCAGGCGCCAGAACCACTGAGCTGAGTCTCCGGCCCCACAGGGTGGAATATTACATGGCCAGGAGGAGGGGAGTGCTCAGCAGCAGGGAGGACTCCCCAGATGTGTCGTGGAGTGCGAACCCGGCTGAGAACTTTGAACGCAGAGGTGGAGGCATGACAGGGCTTTGGAGACAGAAAAGAAAAGAAAGCCATCTGTTTTAGTACAAAACACCATGGAAAGGAGAAACCAAAGAACAGAAAGGAAAGGGAGGAAACTGGACCAATAAGTGGTCTCCGGGGCAGTGATGTGTGGTGGGAACCGAGATTTACTTCAGCACCTTTGGGGATCTTTTAAAGACTGTGGCTGGGTCTGTTTTGTCTATTGGGGTGAAAAAAGCCATATATTTTAGGATGACTGCTGTGAAGAGGGCCAATGAGTGTGTAGGTTTTAAGAAATGGGGGGGCTGGCAGCCCGGAGTGGGCGGGATGGCCCCTCCACCCGGAGCCCCACAGCCGTTCCTGGAGCTGGGGCCAGGCCTTGGCAGGCTCCACGGACCCCTGTTACGCAATGGCTGCGCGGAGGGCCCGTCGCTGCCCGACTTCCAAGGAGCGCACAAGGAGCAGTGGGAAGTGACCGGAGGGGCCCAAGGGCCGCCTCGTGCCTCAGTTTCCCCATGAGTGAAGTGGCTCTTTCACTGGTAGCCCCAGGTGAGCAGGGCATGCGCCAGGTGACCCGTGACCTGGGCCCCGTTGGCTTCCCCGGGTTCTGAGACTCCAGGGTCCACCTGGGGTGCTCTGGGGGCAGCACATCCTGGCCCCTCACTTCTGGCATCTTAAAGCAGTGACCAAACTGGCTTTGGGCTTTGAGGCTCGGACTGCCTGGGCCTCAGGCTGAGGGTCCTACTGGGCTGCCTGCTCCACAGAGGCCCTGTCGGGCTGTGACAGCCCTGGCGCCCCGCCGCCCCGCTGCTGTGCTGGGGGCGGAACCCTGGGGCTGCGCACTGAGCTACATCCCTGGGCCTTTTTTATGAGAGAGGATCTCACTTTTTTTTTTTTTTTTTTTTTTGCTTTTTTTTGAGACAGGGTCTCGCTTTGTAGTTCAGGCTGGCCCTGAGCTCACTATGGTGCCCAGGCAAGCCGCCGCGAACTCAGCAATCCTCCTGTCTCTGCCTCCCGAGTGCTGGGATGACAGGCGTGAGCCACCACGTCTGACACTGTGGTATGTGGTATTGACTGCTGGTGGGTGTGAGTCTCCACGCCCAGCATTGTATGTGGTCACCGGGGATCGAATTTAGGACCTTGTGCCTGCGAGGCAGGTGCCGGAACTGCTGAGCTAACCTTCTGGCCCCTATTTGCTGATTTTACCACATTTTGCTCTTCTCCAGACTCTGAGCCCTGGGGAAAAGTGGGGACCCCCAATCATATTGGCCAGTGCAGTCTCGCAGCAGAGTCCTCCAGGTGGAGATGCTTCTGTCCCTGCAGCCACTACTTGCAGGGCAGGGCTGACAGGCCAGGGCCCAGATGACTGTCCTGGAGACCGACCGTCCGCCGTCCACCCGTCCCATGCTTCTCTGTCAGGCCCTGTTAGGTGCTGAGCAGAGCCAGGGCGTGTGGCGGCCTTCAGGTACGCATTCTGCTGAAGGAGACGGGGCTGAGGATGTTGAGGACGTTGAGTGTACGGCTACAGGCCAAACTAGAACGGGGGCAGGGCGAGGAGTGCGGCTCACTGGGTGGGAAAGCGATGTGGGGGGAGAAGCTGCAGGGCCCTCTGTGGGAGGAGCGTTTGCAGGCAGAGGGCACAGCTATGCAAAGGCCCTGGGGTAGCACAGAGCCTAGAGTGGCACAGGAGCTGGCATGGCTGGAGCAGAGGGAGTGAGGGGCAGAGAGAAGGCGGGGAGGGACAAGCGCTTCACAGAGCGCTGGGCGCCGCAGGGAGGACCTGGGTTTGGCCCCGGGAGGCGCGAGCCCTGAGGGCTGAGGGCAGAGGCGGACAACCGGGCTCAGTGCTCGCGGGCGCCCTCTGGTGGCTAACGTGGGGGGACAGGCTGCGGGCGCCGGCAGCCTTCCCTGGCCCAGGTAGGGGTGATGGGAGCCGGGCGGGGCGCTCGTGGCAGATTCTCAAGCTCCAGCCGGTGAGCAGGAGTCTGTATCTCCGGAGCGCGCAGAAGGACTCGGTGCCCCCTGCTGGCCAAGCGCTCACAGGCGCCCAGCTGCTTCACGGGGGCCACGCTTTGGCTCTCGCCATTGGGCTCGAGTCTGCGATCGGCTTGTTTTTGTTCCGATCAGCACGAGCACTTGGGAACTCTCATTTCCAAACAATCGCTAATAATAGTCCAGAACGGCCGCCTGGCAGGTGGTACAGCCCCCTCCTCCACGGCGGCTGGGCGCGCAGACCTCGGCCTCGGTGCCGGGCTCGACTGCTCCTTTCCTTGTGTGAGACGAGGCCCTGCCGAATTTCACAGCTGGGGCTGGAGCTGTCAGTCACCTGCCAAGGGCAGGCTCACCGCAGGCCGGGCGCCCCCCAATGTGGGAGGAGCGGCGCTGCTGGGGACGCCCCGGCCCCCCGCAGGCCAGATAGGCGCCTCGCCCAGGTCTTGCCGCTCCAGGGTCGGCTGGGCGGAGCTGTCCTGGCGGGCGGGGCTGGGTCTCCGCCGGTGCCCTCCCTTGGGCATCCCTGGACCAGCTGCTACATCCTGCTCGCTCCGACCCCAGCGAGGCCCCTGCTGGGCCTCCGTCCCTGCGGCACCCGGCGCTGGGAAGGCCGCTGTCCGCCTCGGGGGCCTCTGGAAGGGCCCGGGCCCCATGAGCGGGCTGCTGGGCAGAGGGGTGAGGCACCGCGTGCTCCGGACAGAGCCTCCCGCGGCTGTGTGGGGCAGGGATGATGTCACCCTCACAACCTAGTAAATGTTTACGGGTAAGGGGCCTGCATCTTGGGGCTCCCTGGAGCCCGGCTGCAGCCGCCCCCCTGCCCCATGCTGAACGGCCTGGGCTGCAGGCTGGGGCCCGGCAGGCCCACTCCAGCTCTGGCGGCCGGCCCAGAAAGGGTTGGGTGGGCTGCGAGCCTGGGCCGCGGGCCGGCTCCCTGATCTGCGGCAGGGGGGGAGGCTGCTGCTGGCTGTGACCTCTCCCCGCTCTGCGCCTCGGCTGGCACCGGGCCTCTGTGCAAGGAGCCCGGGACCCAGATAGGGAGGCGCTGCAGGTGGCAGAGGCAGCCGGGGCAGATCTGTCTGCAGGGGCCTGGTCAGCCGCTTCCTGTCGAGCAGAGTGTACTGGAAGGAAAGGTGTCAGGACAGCGGAAGAGGAATGGGCTTGACCCCTGTGGCCGTTCCGGGGCCCAGGATCCAGGGACTCCGTGGTATCGTCCCTGTCCTCGTGTTCCCAGGCCAGGTTGTGGCAAGTAGTGCCCCCTGCTGGCCATGGTGGGCACAGTCCAGACTGGTGGGGAGCCTGACCAGAGGCCCCAAGTGCCCAGGATGGGTCTTTGTGGCATCTTGCCACATGGCATCTTCCCATCTGCCAGCTGGCAGAGCTGAGCCTTGGATCCCGATGTCACCAGAGAACACAGTCAGGACTTGAACTCGGAGACTCCACTTTAATATCAGCTCTCAGGCTTGCATACCACCCTAGAGGTGATGGTCCCTGGGGCAGCACACGCAGGGACACGGGCGCCCCGCAGCAGGGGTCTCAAAGAGCCTGGGGGACAATGAGGGTGGGGAGGACAGCAGGGCAGGGACACAGGTCTCAGCCCCTGTACCTGGTTAACGGAGGCAGCCGCAGCCACCTCCTTACCAAGGGAGACAGTGAAGTTAGGCCTTTAACTGTCTGGCCCTAGGGAGGCTGCGGGGACAGGACAGGGGCGGACATGGGGGGACAGGGCCCGTGGCAGTGCCAGCCCAGCTCCCCTGGCTGGGGCGGAACCCTGATTTACGGCTATGGTGCAGGCTGGAGCCTGCTGCTTCCTTCCTGGCCGCCGAGAAGCCCGCACTAGTTCTGGGGAAAGCGCCGGGGGCTGGGACGGGCGTCGCCAGCATTCCGGGGCCACCTAAATCACTCGGCTGACAGCTGGTGGGCAGGGCAAAGACCGATGCTCGCCTGGGTCCCCTCTGACCAGCCCTCACCTGGCCCCACCATGCCAGCAGAAGAGGCACCCGTGGGTGCCAGAGGAGGCTGAGGCTCCCATGGCCGGGCCAGACCGGATCGGACTGTTCCACCCCTGCCCGGCCCGGCCCGGCCCGGCCCGGCCTCTCCGCTCCAACGCCCAGGAATTTGGAGCCGGCTCTGTGCGTGGGGCCCAAGCTGTTTTCCACATGCTGCTGGCGCTGGGGCCGGGCCTGGAGAGGGGCAGCCCTCGACCTGCCACAGTGCTGGCCGGGGCTGAGGAGGGCTGTGGGCGTAGGGCCCGCCTGCCTCGGGAACAGGCCGTGGCACGGGTGCTGGGTGTGCCAGGCCAAGTCTACCCAGCCCAGGTGCTGCCACCCCTTGGCAGGGCCAGGCTGCGTGTGCCCATGGCCTAGCCAGGGCGGCACGAGCGGCCTTATCTCCCTCACGGAAGCCGGCCAGGGCGGGCAGGCCCAGGCGTGCACCTCCCTGCAGGCTGGCGCGTGACCCGCATGGAGCACGCTGGACGCTGTCACGCACACACAGTGTTTATTTGCAGGTGGCCCGGAGGCAGCGGGGCTATACCCTGGGGCCCGGGAACACCTCCCAGCCCTCCAGCTGGCCCATCTTGACGAGGGCGGCCACCGCGCCCATGCACACGCAGCTGCCCGCAGCGGTCCCGTAGCTGTGCACTGTGGACGAGGGCGGCGTGTCAGGCGTGCGGGCCGGGGCTGCCCCCGCCCACCCCTCGACTGCAGCTGGCAGGCCCGGAGCGGCTGGGCTCTAGAGACAAGGAAACTGAGGCACACCGGCTGGGCCCCTCTGGGGCAGGAGTCCAGGCCTGGGGAGGGCCAGCCTCCGGCCGGCTCCCCTGGCTCTCCCGCCCCGAAGCCCCAGGCTGGGCCGGGGCGTGTGTACCCTTCCAGCCCCGCTAGGGACCCTGACTCCTGGCTAGTTCTGGTGGGCAGGTCAGAAGCACAGGTCCTGAGGGTTCCTGCCCGAGCACACTGTGCCCTCTGCCGCCCAGGTGACCCTCAATCCCCACATCTGTGCAGCTGCGGAGGGGCGCTGGGACCTGTGCGCTCGGAAGGGGGGAGGCAGGTGGCCATAAGGGACCAGTGCTCTCTGTCCTCAAGGCCACAGCTGGGGCAGCCAGCAGCCTCTGTCCTCGGGCAAGGTGTGGTAGACAGGGCGGGGAGCTGTGCTGGCCCCTGGGGGGCAGCACTCCGGGCAGAGGGCACAGTGAGAGCAAAGGCCCTGGGGAAGGACGGAGCCTGGCATGATGAGGGCAGAGGTGGCGGAGGGTGGCAGGGAGGGGAGAGGAAGGGCAGGCGGGCACTACCCACTGCGCGCTCCCAGTGTCAGGCCCGCGGCACAGCCTCCGAGGAAGTAGTTGAGGGGGTCGTCAGGCTTCTCTCGGACCTGGGCACTGATGCAGGATGTGAGGCCGAACATGGCTCCGATGGCAGCTGAAGTGCACAGAGCGGCAGTGGGCGGGGGGCCCTGGGCTGTGCCCACCTGTGCAGGGACCCCACTGCCCAGCGCCCAGCCCGATGATGTCTGTGTCCCCAGCAGCTTGGACTGTGCGTGCTGTGGGGCTGAGGGAGAAGCAGGCCTGCCCATGCCTGGGACCCGGGACGGGCGACAGGGCCAGCCAGGGCCAGGAGCGCTGCCCACCGGCTCACCTGCGGTGAATGTGTAGCGCCCGGCCCTGGCCACTCCTTCGAGGACAGAGCCCGGGGGCCTGTGTGTGAGGCTGTAGGCAGATGCGATCAGGCCTGCGTGACAAAGGGGACAGGGGCTGCTCAGGTCCCAGCCTCACAGTGCCATGGCATGCCCCAAGTCCCCCTACCCTGCCCATCCTTGCCCCAGGACCCTTCCACAGGCCCGAATGTCAGCCTCCACGGTCCCATCCGCCCCCGCAGGCCTTGTCCCTGTGTGCCTCCGGCAGCTGCTCGGGCGCCAGCACCCCTTCCCTCTGGCTCCCGCCCCCCAGCTCCCTGCTACACTCTGCTGTGCCCTTTCCCCTCCCCCACACTGCCTCTGACACCCGAGGCCCCAGCCTTCCCCGCGTGGACACGAAGGGGCCCCGTGCACGCTGGGGGCTCCCGCTGCAGCCCCGCTGCCGTAGGGTCGAGGGCTGTACATCCCGAAGACACAGCAGCCCGCCTCTCAGCTTGGCACCCTGTGCACTACTAGCCCCGGTGACCGTCCGGGCTCTGAGTGTCCCCACCCACTGAGCTGTGGTTCTGACTTCGCCCCCACACACACGGCAGCCAGAGACCATTGGGACGGCTCTGGAGGGTGCCGAGACAGCGCCCTGCTGCACGGAACAGGAAACTGAGGCCCAGGCACGTTAGAAAAGGCCAGGAATAGCTGTCCCCTTGTTTCCGCAGTTCTGGGAAATAACCCCAAGAATTTTACAGGGAAATAAATCCCAGAAGTTGACTTGAGATCCTCCTGCCTCCGCCTCCCTGAGTGTGGAAGTGTACTATCACCCCTGCTTGAGCTGGGGGGGTCTTGTCTCTTCAAATGCAGGGTCCCTGCTTGGCCTTTAAAAGGTAGACAGCAAGGTGCCAAGTCTGGAGGCTGGAGAGGGTCGCGGGTTGCCCGTCAGACACCACTAGGTTGACAGGTACCCCAGCTGGTAACCACTTCCTTCCCCCCATTACTGGGGATCAAACCTCCCAGGGCTGAACCGCTGAACCTCATCTGCCCCCAACGCTGGGCTCTGCTGCAGTGGCCCCGGTGGACGCAGGCCCAGGCCCCCCTGTGAGGCCAGGAGTGTGCCACCGCCTGCCCAGTTTAAAGTCCCTAATGACAGCCCTGTTCGGGACCCAGTGGGTTCCGGCTGTCACCTGATAATCATCTCCCCCTTTCCGATTCGGTGGCAGCGCTGAGGTGAACCGTAGCGACCCCGCCCCATGCACGCTCTGCCCACAGGGCACCCCAGGCCTGACACAAGCAGCCCAGGTGTCTCAGGACTCGGGTCACTCTCTGCAGGCCCAGACAGCCCCGCTCCCCGGGGTCCCTGCCCCTGCACACAGGTTCTGCAGCCCCGCTGCTGGCCCTTCACTGGGTCACCAGGAACCACTGCGGATGCCATTTCCTGCAGCCCGAGGCCCGTGCCCGGGTCTGTGTCATGCAGATCTCCCGCAATCGGCTCTGGTTCCCGCCCCGGCCACAGCCGTGGTCACAGCACCCCAACCCGAGGGCTCCTTGGAGTCTTGCTTGGTTCCAAGTCAACCCACAGTACTGACAACCGGTGCTGAGTAGCCGGTGCCCAATGGAGAGGGTTTCTTCGGTTGTTTCTCTTTCAGTAACAGGGTGGAACCCAGGGCCTCCGCACTCAGCTGTACCTCAGCCCTTTTTATTTTGAGGAGGGGTCTCGCTGAGCTGCCCAGCTGCGAAACTAACCATCCTGCCTCTGCTGCCAGAGTGCAGGGATCACACACCAGGCCTGGCCAGCTAGGGTGCTTCTAAGGATGTTCTGTAACCAACATGTGGCAGGAAAAATATATGTGTGTGTAACACATATAATATTTTAGCCTGCAAGTGACTGTGGCATCCACTGTCAGGTTGCAAAAGGGAAAAATATCTTTTAAGACTTCACTAACATTTATCTCAAAAACCGCCTTCAATTCCAGGTGTGGTGGCTCATGCCTGTAATTCCAGTACTTGGGAGGCTGAAGCAGGAGCATCCTGTGAGTTCCAGGTCAGCCTGGCTTACACAGTGAGACTATGTCTCAAAAACCCAAAACAAAACAGAAAAACAAGACACTGTTACCAAGGCAAGAACTGATGCGAATCTCAGGCCAAACCCCTGGTTTCTCTGATTCACCACAGCTGCCACCTATGCCATTTCAAAGCCTGCAACTGTTTTAAAAATTTGTATATGGGGCTGGAGGGTTAGCTCAGTGGTTCCGGTGCCTGCCTCGCAAGCGCAAGGTCCTGAGTTCGATCCCCGGTGACCACATATAATGCTGGGTGTGGAGACACGCCCACCAACAATCAACACCGCATACCACAATGCCGGACGTGGTAGCTCACGCCTGTCATCCCAGCACTCGGGAGGCAGAGACAGGAGGATTGCTGAGTTCGCGGCGGCTTGCCTGGGCACCATAGTGAGCTCAGGGCCAGCCTGAACTACAAAAGCGAGACCCTGTCTCAAAAAGAAAAAAAAATTTGTGTATGTATATGTAATTTGTGTGTGTGCGTGTGTGTGATACCAGGGGTCAAACTCACGGCCTTGTCCTTGCCAAGCGGGCAGCAGCACAGCTAAGCTAAACTCCTGACCCCCACTGTGTTTTCTTCAGACAGGGGTCTCACTGTGCAGTTCAGAGTTCGGGCTGCGCTGAACTCACTATGTAGCCCAGGCTGGCCTCGAACACACAGCAGTTCTCCTGCCCCGGCAGGAGCCACCATGCCCAGCAGAACTGTGTCTTTGCATCACAGTACTTAAGACACTTCCTTTTCCATTGTGTTTGACAAAGTCAAGGATATACGTGAAGTCAGACACTACTTATTCTATACCTCATCGTCTCCTCAGTGGGAAAAAAATCTAGACATGATGAGATATAGTGAGAGCCGGCACTACTGCAGTTGGCGGGGGACTGAGAAGCGAGGTGTCTGAGCTGTCACAAGCCCTGAACATAGCAAAGTGCTCATTGCATGTATGTTTTTATTCATCTGCTATGTATTCCAGGCTGGCCTCCAACTTAAGGTGATCCTCCTGCCTCGGCCTCCTCAGTGCTGGGATTACAGTTGTGTAACATCACACCTGACTCTTGTGTTTCTAAGAAAGGAGTTTGGAAAAAGTACACTACAATTAAATGCAATAAATACTTTCTCTCCAGTGCCGGGCGTGGTGGCTCACGCCTGTCATCCCAGCACTCGGGAGGCAGAGACAGGAGGATCGCTGAGTTCGAGGCTTGCCTGGGCTACATAGTGAGCTCAGGGACAGCCTGAACTACAAAGCGAGACCCTGTCTCAAAAAATAAATAAATAAATAAATAAATACTTTCTCTCTTGCTAAACAAAACAAAATAAAAGTGACCATGGGCCCACAGGGAGCAAAGTTCCTGTGTCCTAGAGAGAAACCCACGCACCCACACATTCCTTGTGTGCCTACAAGGGGCCCATCACCCACCCAGAGGAACCACGTGACCACAGGGCCCAGATTCTTCGGGAGGCAGAGGGTCCTGCTGGCCAGGGCTCCCACCCGGGGAAGCCAGGCGCGGAGGGAGCACCTCTCCCAGGAGGAGGGTGGGGAAAGGTGGGGTGGGCGGCAAGAGGAGGGTCACTCTCAAGCCGAGGATTACCCCAAATCTGACTTCCCCAGCGATTCCTGCTCTGGCAACGGTTCCCTCAACGACCGTGCATGGACTCCCCTCAAGAGGCCTCTCGCCTGGCAGTGCCCACCTAACCCTGGTGCAGTTCCCCCCAAAAACTTCCCACCCGATGCTCCAGCCACCCCCTGTGCAGCGCACCTGCCGAGCTACCGCCTCTCCCATCCCTGAAGGGTCTGGCCTGCAGGGGAGCACTTGCCTAGCGTGTGCCGGCTCTGGGTTCCAGGCCAGCCCCATTACAAGCAAGTAACCCCCTCCAAAGCCCCCAATACCTCAGGGGCTCCTGCCTCCATTTGCCCTGAAACATGATCACCCCTCACTGAGAAGCTGTGCTAGCCGTTTCCTCACATCAGGTTCCCTCAAGAATCCGCCTGAGAGTTGGGTGTGCCTGCAGTCACTGATACTCAGGAGGCTGAGGCAGGAGGGCTGCGAGGTCCAGGCCTGCCTCGGCTACTTACTGACTGCTGGCCTCAAAAAATAAAGAGATGAAGCCGGGCATGGTGGCTCACTCCTGTCATCCCAGCACTCGGGAGGCAGAGGCAGGAGGATTGCGGAGTTCAAGGCTTGCCTGGGCTACATAGTGAGCTCAGGGCCAGCCTGCACTACAAAGTGAGACCCTGTCTCAAAAAACCAAAAACAAAATAAAGAGATGAGGGTTGTAGCTCAGTAGTACTGTGTGGGGGTCCAAGAGTCAGGACTGCAGAACAGAAAACAATGGCCAGAATAACCTCCGCTACAGGGACATCCTGCTTCCGTTGCCGCCAATTCCAACCGGCCTTCCAGGACCTGTCCAGAAACCCAAGGGGCGCCCCATCTCATACCCCCCACTCTCCCAGTGACACCTCCCTCAGCCATGTTTCTTCAAGACCCTCCCGTCAATTCCCTGAGGGAACAGTCCTGGCCATCAAGGGGTCCACATGGCTCTGAAGCAGCTGATACACCTTCCCTCTACCTTTCAGTCCCGCCTAAAAACGGGGAAAATGGTAGCAATCACTACTAGGTGCCTCTCAGAGAAAACTCCATTTCTTTTTTGTTTGTTTTTGAGACAGGGTCTCACTTTGTAATTCAGGCCGGCCCTGAGCTCACTATGTAGCCCAGGCTAGCCTCGAATTCACAGCAATCCTCCTACCTCTGCCTTCCTGAGTGCTGGGATTATAGGCATGAGTTGCCACACCTGGTACTGTGGCATGCGGTACTGGGGATCGAACTCAGGACCAGGCAGATGCTGGAACCACCGAGCTAAATCTTCAGCCCCAAAACTCGATTTTTGCCAAACGTCCTTCAGGAGATACAGAAATGGCTAAACTACCTTTTCTAGATGGGCATGGTGGCAACACCTGGTCCTCTGGGAGCCCGAGGCAGAAGGATCTCAAACTAGAACCCAGCTGGGGCAACTGAGCAACTTGTGAGGCCCTGTCTCAAAATGGAAACTAAAAAGGGCTGCGCAGGGAGGTCGGTGGGAGAAGGCTACAGCTGTGGGTCCCTCACAGCCCCTCCCCCAGGGTACCCCGGGAGATCCCGACCCGCCTAGTCAAGGGGGGGAAGACCACCCACCACCCCTCGGCCCTAAAAGATCTTATTCGTATTCCAAAACTCTAAACTGTCTAGACCCTATCCAGGCACCCCACAGTGACCCACAAGTAACGGCCAAGTTACCCCGCTGATGAGTCCCACGGAAAGCACGATAATGACCCTGTTTCACGACGCACGTCTTCCTCGGAGCCAGGGCGGCCGCTGCACCTATGACAATCGCTATCCCCGGGGCCCCAGGAGCAGGGCCCTCTGGCCCCTAGCGACCCAGTGGCCAGTCACCTGGACGACGAACCCACCCCCACGTCCACCTCACACACACGAAACCCCAAGGGCTTCCAGAAACCTTACGAGATTCCCCATCCTGGGACCCGCGCGGCCGGCCCCGGTGACCCTAGTACGACCTCCCGGCGCCCTCCGCCCTCCGCCCTCAGAGCTCGGCCGGCGCTCACCGACGGCGCTGCTGATAGAAGTGCTAGCGTAGGCCTTGCGGTGGCAGTCGGTCCCGTCCGGGATGTCCGTGTACTGACGGAGAAGCCTCTCTGCCATGACAACTCAGCCCGGACTAGGCAATAGCGGGCTCCCCGAGAACCACAGTCGCAAGGGCAGAGCGCCGCTGGCTCTCGCGAGACTTCCTGGCTGGCGCGCGCAGCCGCTAAGGCAACAAGCTCGCAACTTTATTGAGCTCCGGGAACAAATAACACGGGGTCCCACATAGGCAATAGGAAGGTCCTAGAGAAGGGAGTCTAGGTGCAGACCTGCCTCGGTTGATTCCTGGAAGGGGAAACTGAAGCTCGCCCCGATCAGTGAAGAAGCGAAGACAGGTTTTGCTTGTTCCAGCTGAGAGAGTCTTAGGATAGGGACAATTTGATTACTAAGGATGGCTGACGAGTGCTAGCTAGCCCATCCTCATGCACAGGGTAAGGAGCAAGGCAAGACGTCAGTTAATAAGGGGGACAACGTCGAGGACGGAGTTGGGCAGGATACCGCCGCTTTTACAGCCATCATCTGTAAGAGGCGTAGTCATACTCTATTTAGAAACACCTGCCACTACTTTGGGGCTGTGGCTAGAATCACAGGGGCAGAGTTTAATGGGTGACCAGTCCCAGTGGCTAGGATATTAGCGGGACGAGGACCACGTTCAACCAACAGCCTGTCCAAACCCAAGTCGGATAGACTCCTGGTTTGGGGGAGTGGCGAGAACCAGAGGCCGAATCTGACAGGAATTTGACCAATCGGGGACTAGAAATTGGCCTAAAGGGCGTGGCCGCATTTCAGGCTGCCCCTGACAGGGACGCCGTTGACTAATCGCATACATCCAAGAGTCCAGTAATACGTTTCAGTGGGCGTGGCCAGGCTTGTTCCCAGAGGTCCCGGCCAATCCTGGTGTTAGTTTCTACGTAAGGCGGGGTTCATCTGGAAGGTATGACCAATTTTATTGCTAAAATTTGAAAAGAGCTAGCCGCTGGAGGATAGGGCTACCTGGAGGCGTGGTCTGTCATGATATTGACCAATCTCGGCAAACCCTGGGGTGGGGCCTAGTAGGGACTGCAACCAATGAAGCCGAATCCTCGCGGGCCGTGACCATCCCGGGGATGGGGCCGTGCCAGTTCCGGGCAGCCCAGAGGCGTGGCCGGGCCGGGACCGCGGAGGGGGCCATGTCCGCTCCGCCTGCCCTGCAGATCCGGGAGGCGAACGCACACCTGGCGGCCGTGCACCGGCGCGCGGCGGAGCTAGAGGCTCGGCTGGACGCAGCAGAGCGCACAGTGCGAGCCCAGGCCGAGCGTCTGGCCCGCCACGACCAGCAGCTGCGCGCCGCCCTGGAAGAGCTGGGACGCGCCAAGGACCGGTGAGGCCTGGGAGGCCAGGTGAAAACCTGGAGGTGGGAGGAGGCGGAGCCGCGACTGGAAAGAGAGGAAGGGCGGGGGGGGGGGCGGTGACTGTGCATGCATTCCCGGGGTGCCAGACTACTGGCGAGATTGAACACAAAAGCAACAAACGCTAGTCATAAGTATGTAAAGTTGAGAAAAAAGATCTGAGTGCTGATTTCTAACTTCAAAGGGGAAATTAGATGGTCCTGAGGGATGCAGGGACCACGATTCCGGGCAAGTTCTGGAGCAGGAGATAAATATGTATGTATGTGAGATAAATATGTATGTATATATATATATATATATACACACACACACATATATATATATATATATCTCATATATATATGTATATATAAAAACCGGGGATGCAACCTAGCCTTTTTTTTTTTTTTGAGACAGGCTTTGTAGTTCAGGCTGGCCGTGACCTCACTATGTAGCCCAGGCAAGCCTCGAGCTCACAGCAGTCCTCCTGCCTCTGCCTTTCAAGTGCTGGGATGACAGGCGTGAGCCACCACGCCTGGCTAGATTCATTTTTATTGAGCACCTACCTACCTAGTGCCGGGCGCTGACTATGCTGGGTCCTGAGGCACATCACTGCTGAGGTTCGTCATGGTTACCAGGGCTGTGATGGAGGCAGCATGATGAAGCTTTTCCTGGAGGGAGTAGCCAGCTCAGGACAAATGGCGAGGTGCTGGGTAAGCAGGAGAGCAGGAGGACAGGGGAGTGCGAGCGCGTGCGGCCTGTGCGGGCGGGTTCTGTGTGGTCTTCTTCCTGGTACCACCACCTTCTTGCTTCTCTTCCTCCTGCCCCTACCTTCTCTCTCTCCTTTCCCTTCCTCTTTTCTTTTGTTAGGGGTTGAGCCCACGGCCTCGTACATGCTAGGCAAGCATTTTACCTAGTGCATGCTCTACTGAGCTGCATCCCTAGCCCTTTTTGAGACAGGGTCTTATTAAGTTGTCCAGGCTGGTCTCTCACTGGCGATGCTCCTGCCTCAGCCTCCTGAGTAGTGAAGTTCCAGGGATGTGTCACCTCCCCTGGCTCAGAGTCTCAATTTAAAAGGATACCGCACCATCTGGGGCCGCACCCTCACGACTGGGTCCGCTGCTGATTACCTCCCACAGGCTCTGGCTCCATATACAATCCCCTGGGGCAGGGGCAGGACTGCAAAACAGGGATGTGAGGGAGGCACATGTGCCCCATAACAAGGGGTGGCCTTGAGATGGTGGTGGGAAGCCGAACTTTTGTCCGCTGTGATGGGTACCTCGAGCAGCTCAGGAGCAGAAAGCGGCAGCCCCTCTGCCTCCCCGGCACCAGGACTGCCCTGCCTCTTTTGCCTTCCCGCCAGTGAGATCGCGGCTCTCCAGGAGCAGCTCCTGACCTCTGAGACTGCTGTCCACAGCCTGCAGGCCGCTGTACGCCAGAGAGATGAGCTCATCGGGCAGCTACGGCCCCGAGCCGAGCTGCTGCAGGACATTTGTCGCCAGCGGCCGCCACTGACCACACTGCTGGCTTCCCTGGCCCAGGCTGAGCGTCTGGGGCCCTTGCCGGACAGTGCACCAGGCCATCTGCTTCCCGGTGGGCCTGGCCCTCCCCTGGCCAACAGCACTGCAGAGGAGGGCGAGGATCACCTCCAGCCTGTGGGGTTCGGGACCACAGTGTAAGCCCTGGAGCACAGACTCCAGACAGATGCAGACAGGAAGTCCTCGGGGACTTCCGTCCAGTGGGGGGCACCCCATGGCAGAAGCAGCAGCAAACCGAAAAAGGCCAAATTTTCAAGTAGGCCACAAGCAGATGTTTAGCTCAAAGAACTTACAAAGAAAACGGGATTCTGAATCTGTCACCCTTGTTGAAAAGCTGGCAGTACTTAGGTAAATCCGGAATTAGGCCGGCCTTGCCCCATATGAGCCCAGGCAGGGCTACTTCAGCCAGAGTGCACTTCGTCCTGCTTAGGGGTCCACGCCCAGGTGTATATTACTCATAACTCTGGTGGGGGCCAATGGCATCAAGTGCCACAGGATTTGAACTTTTCTTTTTCCCTTCTTTTGTTGTTACTGAACTATGTAGGCCAAGCTGATCTTGAATTCACGGAGATCCTCCTGGCTCAGCCTCCTGAGTGCTGGGATGACATGGATGTGCCCCTAGGCCTAGCCCTTATTTTGATTTTTTTTTTTTTTTTGAGACAGAGTCTTGCTTTGTAGTCCAGGCTGACCCTGAGCTCACTATGTAGCCCAGGCAAGCCTCAAACTCAGCAATCCTCCTGCCTCTGCCTCCCGAGTGCTGCCTTATTTTGATTTTTGTTCTTTCTGAACCGTCTCATACTCCAGAGTTAAAACTTTTTCTTACTTTTTTTACCCCGAACCAGAATGAGGAGCCTCAAGCCACATGCCAGTTTTGCCTTAGTTATCCAGGGATGCAGTCTTCCTCCTAAATCTGTATTCTCTAATTCCACCTTTCCCTCAGCCATTAATCTCTAAAGATTTGAGCAGCAAAAGCTGCTTGTTGCCAGACTGCCCAGGAAAAAGCACACAGCCCTTAACATTTTCCTAGTGGCATGCTGCCCCAGGGCCTTTGCACCGGCTCTTTCTCTGCCTGGAATGCTTTCCCCCAGTTCCCACATAACCATCACTCAGACTTCTGCTGAACTGCCACTTTTGTCTGAGGCCACCCCTGACCGCTGCAATTGATGTAATTCCTCCTCCCACCCACTCCACCTCCGTAATTGTTTCTTTATGGAATTCTTACCGTTTCATCATTGGAATGGAACCTTGGCAGAGATTTCTGTCTCTTGGTCCCCGTCACCAGTGCCTTGTACCTCCCTGGAAGGCTGGGAGAGGACGGGTCTATGTGCCCAAAGGAATCCAGGGGACCCCTTTCTTCCAGGGCATCTACCTCTTGGTAGCAAGTGGCTATGTTTTTATAGAGAACCTATTTTTTATTCCTTGTTTCTATGCTGCCCTTCCTGGCCCAAGACACCACGGGCACTTTGCTTTTTATCAATCCAGGGACGGAGAGATGCCCAGCCTGGTCAGGGGCCAGGATTACTTCAGCCAAGAATGTTGGTGGCCGTCCGGAACCCTCGGGGTGGCGCTGTCTCCCAGCCTGCCATCTAACAGTGACCCCTCAGAGCAGTGACAATGGCCCCATTTTCTCCTCCAGATGAAGAGGGGGGGTCTATTTGTACAGAGGGATGGCAGGCTGAGGCCTGTCTGTGCTTGAGAATAAACTGTACCATTTCTTGGCCTGGATCCTTCATTCTTTCTTCCCAGTGCGGAGGCTGGAGAGGTGGGTCTTGTGTCACTTATGGTCCCTGCTGGGCCTTGGACACATAAAGTTGTGTAGTACGTGGGTACCAGGCATGCTGTGTGCAGTATCATATACGATCTTTGCAGCCACCAGTGGATATAGGCATCACTTGCTTGATACTTGCAGATGCTGAGGCCTAGGCAGGCCTGGAGGTCGAGGGCTGCTGCAGCTCTGTAGGGTGACTGTTCAATTTCTTTTTCCCCCAATACTGGTGATTGAACTCAGGACCTTGTGCTTGTGAGGCAGGGGTGGTGCCACTGTCCCTGGCTTTTTTTTTTTAGAGGCTTTTCCTTTGTATTTCAGGCTGGTCTTGAATTATGTAGCCCAGGTCAGCCTTGAACTCAGGGTAATCCTCCTGCCTTAGTCTCTCAAGTTCTGGGATTACAGACCCATGGAACCACATTCATCTTTACTTGCTTTTCATTTATGTTTTTTGGAACTTTAGGGATGGAATCCACCACTTCACACATGCTAAGCAAGCATTTACCACTGAGGCACACACCCAGCCTAGCATCTGTTTCAAAAGAGCCAGGCCTGGGGCCAGAGGGTTAGCTCAGTGGTTCCAGCGCCTGCCTCGCAAGCGCAAGGTCCTGAGTTCGATCCCCGGTAACCACATAGAATGCTGGGCGTGGAGACACGCCCACCAACAATCAACACCGCATACCACAGTGCCGGACGTGGTGGCTCACGCCTGTCATCGCAGCACTCGGGAGGCAGAGACAGGAGGATTGCTGAGTTCGCGGCGGCTGGCCTGGGAACCATAGTGAGCTCAGGGCCAGCCTGAACTACAAAGCGAGACCCTGTCTCAAAAAGCAAAAAAAAAAAAAAAAAAAAAAGAGCCAGGCCTGGCCCTTGGGAGGCTGAGACAGGAGGATCATTAGTCTGAGTCCAGCCTGGGCAACTTAGTAAAACCATGGGTCAAAAAATACACAAAAAGAGCTGTGCATGGCGGCTCACACCTGTAATTCCAGCACTCAGGAGGCAGAGGCAGGAGAATTGCTATGTGTTCAAGGCTTGCCTGGGCTACATAATGAGCCCAGGGCCAGCCTGAACTACAAAGTGAGACCGTCTCAAAAAATAAAAATGAAAAAAAATACACAAAAGGGCTGGGGACACAGCTCTGTGTGAAGACCCTTAGATTTCATCCCTAGTAATGCAAACTATACAGAACAAAAACTGTGACTGTGTTGTATATTATCCAGTCTATATACTGGTGGTGCTGGGAAGCAAACCAGAGCTTCAACACGTTAGGGAAGTGCTCTACCACTGAGCCAAACCTCCGGCTATAGTTTACATTTTTCCATAGCAAAAGAAAAATGCACACATTTGACACTCATTACAAAGCCACAGCAAGGCTGGGTGTGCGGCTTGGTGGTGAGCACTGGCCCAGCCCGCAGGAGGCCCTGGGCTCCCTCCCTGCACCACAAACAAAACAAAGCGAAAACACAAAACCAAACAATGCAGCATTTCCCTGCCGGCTCTGGGAACGCTGGGAACGCTGGGAACGCTGGGTTGCTCTGGAGCCGTCAAGATGTCAGTGAAACGTCCCTGGAGTTTCTCTAGCTCTAGCTCGCCCCTCGTCTCAGGGCTCATCTCCGCGAGCAAACGTAACTCCTAACAACACGACCGGACTGTGGACAGTTCCAGAGGCCTCCGGTGTCCCTGGCTTCTCCAGGACAGGCCCTTACGCAGGTCACCAAGGGAGCTCAGGCTGGTGCTAGGTCCTGGAGGTGCTTCGTGCTCTGCCTCTCTGGCAGATCCCTCTGCGACGGTGGCCTGGCTTTCTCCTGGCTAAGTCAGGGTTCGGGGCTGTTGCTCCATTTGGAGCCAGCAAGGGACATCTGAGGGCTGAAAAGCAAATCAACAGATCACAACAACGACAACGGCAAAGGCAAAAACACTGACTGGCTCCCAAATCTACCGGAAACAGCTTTGTCACAGTGAAGGTCCCTCCTCCTCTTGAAACTGGCTGGGTTAGCGTTTGGGGACTGGGACAGTCCCCTTCCACTGCACGTGCGCCTGGGCTGGGAGGCGGATTGGGAGGTGCCAGACCTGGGCGGCTGGAACCCTGCTGAGCTGGCCCATGAAGCTCAGAGAGGGAGAAGCACCTGCCCCAGGTCACACAGCAGCCAGGCAGGCCTGTCTCCAGGAGGCTGCTGGCCCTGCAGGGCTACAACCTCCCTTCCCCCAGGCCCCAAGGCAGCCTGTGCTTGGCTCCACCCCAGGCCTCTGGGTGGGAGGAGCAGGTCCCTTTAGCCCCAGCACAAGCAGAGCTAAACGGGCCCCTCCCAGCCTCCAGGGTCGCTTCCTTAGCGACAGTCTCTGAAACAGGACGCAAAGCTTCCGTGGGGCAGAGCCTGCGGACTAGAGGACAGACGCAGCCAGGTGAGCAGGCGGGAACCGCGGGGCAGAGGGGTCGGGCCAGCGTTGGGCTCTGCACCTGGCCGGCCACACAGGCTATCCTGTGGGACTGCTGCCTTCCGGCATGGACGCTGTGGACGCCACCGTGGAGAAGCTGCGGGCTCAGTGTCTGGCTCGGGGGACCTCAGGCATCCAGCGCCTGGCCAGGTGAGGGCCCTGTTCGTGCCTCCCAGACTCCAGTGCCCAAGGATGCCATCCAACTGGATGCCACCCCACCGTGTCCCCTCCCGCAGGTTCTTCCGCCGCCTAGACCGGGACGGGAGCCGGTCCCTGGACGGCGCGGAGCTGCAGCGGGGCCTGGCTGAGGTGGGGCTGGCGCTGGACCCGGCAGAGGCGGAGGCTGTGTGCAGGCGCTGGGACCGCGACGGCAGTGGGACACTGGACCTGGAAGAGTTTCTGCGGGCGCTGCGGGTAAGGCTGCCCCTGGGGTGTTTGGGGGCGCAGGCGCGTGCGGGGAGCCCATCCCTGAGGGGGCACCCCTGCTTCTTCAGCCCCCCATGTCCCAGGCCCGGGAGGCCATCATTGCGGCCGCCTTTGCCAAGCTGGACCGCAGTGGGGACGGTGTGGTGACAGTGGACGACCTCCGGGGGGTGTACAGCGGCCGCACACACCCCAAGGTGCGCAGTGGGGAGTGGACCGAGGAGGAGGTGCTGCGGCGCTTCCTTGACAGCTTTGACGCCTGCAACAAGGACGGGCAGGTGAGCGCCGCGTGGGCCCCTCCAGAGGCAGCAGCGCGCCCGGCCTCTCACTGCCCGTGGTCTCGCAGGTCACCCTGGCGGAGTTCCAGGACTACTACAGCGGGCTCAGCGCCTCCGTGGACACAGACGACGAGTTCGTGGCCATGATGACAAGCGCCTGGCAGCTCTGAGCAGCAGGCCCAGGAGCCCCACAGCAGGAAGGGGGGCTGGGCAGCAGGCTGAAGAACCGGCTGGACCTGTTGGCTCCAGCGGTCACAGGCCGGGGCCCCAGGGACAGTGGCGCTGCCCCTCCTCCAGCGCTCGGTCCCAGGAAGCCGGGAGGAGGGGGGCAGTCTGGGCCAGAGGCTGTGTGGGTCGGCTCGGGGGCCATCTGGACACCTTCCCAGGTGTGGGGTGATGGGGAGTGGTATGGGCTGCTGGGCACCTCGCCCAAGGCGGAGATGGTCCGGGCTGGGCCGTTGGCTTCCTGAGGCCTCTGGGGCACGCAGGAAGCCAGGATTTTAGTTAAAAGTTTTAATGTAGTTCCCAAATACATTTCATATGACAATCTTACATAAATGTTCCAAAACACATGGGAATTGTCTGGTTTTACTTGTCACTAGTTGGCTAAGGCTTAAAGCAGAGAAGTGTGGCCGGATCTCCCAGGCGGCCTCGGGTGTCCTCCCAGGCCCGGGAGTGCTGGGGCCGGGCAGTGACAGTGTCGCCTCTGGAGCCATCCTGGCCCTGGGTGTGGGGGCACAGCTGGGTGACGAGGCCTCTTCTTTGCTCCCCCCGAGGGTGGGGCTGTGCCACTTCCTCTGCTGTCCCAAGGCGGCCTCCCTGCTGGGCCCTATCCTGGCACCGGCGCCTGCTCCCGGGTGCTGGGAAGCCTGTGGTCCTGCTGCGGGGCTGGGCCCCGTCGCTCCGGGCAGGCCCCTCTGCCTCTCACAGCAGCCCCAGGCCCACAGCGGCCAACACACAGGATGCAGGTGATCACGTGACTTGGACGGGGCGCGAGATGACGGGCCCTGGGGAAACCCCCAGGTCCTGTGACCTTCTTCCGGAGCCCCTGGTGCCCATGCCCGGCCTGGAGGAGGTGGCCCAGTGTCGTGCCTCCTCAGCACACCAGAGCATCACAATCCGAGACACCAAAACCAAAGCCTTTGGACATAAAAAAAAATAAGATCTGTAAAATATAAACCCCAAATCAGAAGATGGGAGACAGGAACAAGAGAATAGTAAACAGCGTCCAGGGCCCAGTGTCGACGCTTGAGGTCCCGGGACGCGGGGACCCACAGGAGGGAGGGCGGGAGGGCACGCGGCGAGGAGGCCCGGAGGCTCAACACGCAGGCGAAGAAACAAGGTCTCCGGTCCAGTGAGAAGCTGTGACAAGTCTAATGTGCCATTTCAACTCAGGGTGGGGAGGAGCGCTCTTTCGCTCATCAATATGATGAGGTCTCGGTCCCAAACCGTGTCCAGGCAGCTCGGAGTCTGCTTTGGAGCAGGCGTGGGGTCCAGGCTGTGGCTCCTGCCCAGCCAGCGCTGCCTGTGGGGAGGTGGGCGGCCACAGACGCCAAAGCAGCAGCCTCTGTGCAAGCGGCGCCTCCGCTATGTGCTGCCAGGTGCCTGCCCGTCCCCCTCCTCACTGGCACCTGTGGGAAGAGATTGATGTCACCCTGGTCACCAGCCGGCCAGGAGGCCGCCCTGGGGCCCAGGATAGCACCAGCCACTCACCGGCTCCAGGGGCTCCTGAGGGGGCCAGTAAGTCGTCATCACTGTCCTCTTCGTTGGATGGGGCTCCGGGCTCAGGGGCGGGGGCCTGGGCTTCCTGCTCCTGCTCTACACGGCTGCGCAGGGCCAGGATTCGGTGGTGCAGGGCCGCGTAGAGCTGGCCTGTGTCCTTGGAGCTGGCCTGGGGGACAGGGCTGTGAGGGGCCAGCGCAGGGGCATGGACACTCCACCTGGCACCAGGTCACGAAGACACGACCTGCAGACCTCCCTGGAAGGGCACCGGCACCCCCAGGATGGGAGAGGCCCGGGCACTGGGCCAGGCAGGGCGGCCTGAGGTGGGACATGGAGGTCTGTGACAGACGGTACGACCATCATGCCTCCACACGACCTGGGACCCAGTGGGACACTCACAGGGCTGTTCGCCCTGAACGCTCCACCAATCACAGTCAGAACCTAACTGCTTCTCTGCGCTGGGGAACAGCAAAGAGCAGAGAGAGGAGCAGAGAGGGAGAGGAGACACAGAGACAGCTGGGGGCTGTTCCCGGGCGGGGCCTCCTGCCTGTCCCACCTGACAGGACTGCGCTCACCTGCAGGTCAGGGCCCCATGCTTTTCCCAGAACCCCCTCCTGCAAACTTCCCAGCTCCTAGAGGTCTTCTGGGGTACGGCACGGGGGACACCGACTGCCTGCCTCCCTTCCATGCCAGCCTGGCCACCCTGGTGACAGGCCTGTCCTTTCCTGCCCACCGGCTGAGCGCACTGGGACACAGCCCACTGCACCTCCACACCTTGGGCAGGAGTGAGGTGACAGCATAGCCCCCATGTGCCAAGGTGCCATCTGGCCAGCACCACACAGAGCACTAACCCTTCTGGGCTGGTCTGGTCTGGGAGCTGCATGGGCACCTGGCTCACCGAGATCAGGAAGACCTTCACGCCCTGGTCCTCAGTGTCCATGGCTGTGATGCGGATGCTCTTCTCGCTGGCCTTGTCGATCTGCATCTGGGCCCACAGCTTAGTGTTGAGGATCAGCCGCAGGCTCCCCTGGGTCCGCATCACTGCAACCAGCAGGGCCGCTCAGCGGGTGGCCCACCTGTCCCAGTGTGGACGGCAGCAGCAGCTGCCCACGCACTGCCTGCCCCAAACCCCGAGTCCCTGGCCAGCTGCCCACAGGGCAGGTGCCAGGACAGCGAGTTCCGGGGAAGGGAGAGCAGGAGGGCATGGGCACAGGCTGGATGTGACATGCTGAGACAGACTGTGGTCTGCTGACCGTCCCTGGCCCTCTAGCTCTCTTGGGACAAAGCGAGAGTACGGTCACTCCTTACAGCTCTACCGAGACAGACACACAAAGCTGCTCAAGGGCAGTGTGCCGCGGAGGGACACAGGAGGGCCTTGCCCCTCTGGCGTGATGTCCGCCATGCAGGGCCCACACCCTGAATATGGCTATTCCTCCAGAACAGGCCTGGACATGGCAGAAGTTACCATTCTGAGAGGGGCCCAATGGTTGGGTCTCTCCACGGCCATGTCCCTGGGCCAAGTGCCCACATCAGAGGCTGGGAATGAAGGGACAGTGAGGGCGGGAGGCGCCGCTGCGGTGGGCCAGACACACGGGTGACAATGGGGCAGCTCAGTCACATGCGAGACACAGCCTCTGCCCAGAGGTGTTCGAGTGTTTCCAAGGGAAGGAAGGAGGAAGGCCACGGTCTCCGTGGACCAAGGAGAAGAGTACCCAGACTAGACCCCCTGTGTCCCTCGCCTCTGAGAGTCATGTGCGCCCTGCTGGGGCACAAACCCCACATCCACGCAGCCTGGGACGCTGCGGTGAGGGAACAAACACGTGGGGAAGATGGTGTGCACAGCTGAAGTGCACATACAACCTGTGCGTGTGCTGTTCAGTGTGTGGGTGTGCACCCACTTTTGCAGCAAGTCTGCTTCCTCTCCTTTTGTTGGGGGGCGGCAGGTCTCACTGTGTGGTTCAGGCCGGCCTTGAACTCACTATGTAGCCCAGGCTGGCCTCGAACTCATGGTGATCTTCTTGGCTCAGCCTGCCAGGTACTGGGCATGGCAGGCCTGGGTCACCTCGCCTGGCTAGCCAAATCTGCTTCTAGAAGAAGTTTCATGTATAAAGAGGGCCCCAATCTTTTACTGCTGTGAAGTAGTAAAAATGAACAAACGCACAAACAAGCAAGGGACAACTAAAGGTGGGTCCGCAGAGAAAAGGCTGAATACATTAACTTCCATTAACTCTGACACTGACGTTTGCAGAGACAATCGGTACTTTAAAGGAAATGCTCACGAAGCAGCAGGTGAAAAGAGCAGGACCCTGGAGCACCTGCTTCCCTAGAAAGGACCCGGAACAGGAGGCTGCAGAAGAGCAGCACAGCAGCGTCTCTCCTCAGACAGCGGAGTGTGACACCCTCTTTCCTGTCTACCACGGAGCCAACACCTCTGCTGTCACGCTAAGTATGAGAACTGTGAAGCCAAAGCCTTCCACAGCGGGTCGCCGCTGCAGGCGCGGCCTGTGCCCGGGTGCCTGGGCTCCCGTCCACACCACACTCCCACCTGTTCACACAGCCCAGCCCTGCCGCAGGGCCCGCCTTCCCGCCTCCTGGGGCAGCTCACCGAGTCGGGACTGTAACGTTCCGTCATCCGCGGATGCCATGTCGTTGAGTCTGAGCAGCCCCCGACCTCGCTCCACCCACGACTGTGAGGTCTTGTCAAAGACAAACAGCTTGCACTGGATCTAGAACACATGAGGTGGCCTTGGGTGAGCTGCGGCTGGGGACGGCGCCCCGCATCTCCCTCTCTACTCACCTGGGCCAACAGGGCTGACAAACGACAGCCCGGGGTGGGCCATGAGCCATTTTAAAAGTGGCACTACAAAGAGATCAAGCCCCAGTGAGATGCCACCTCATACCCACTGGGACAGCTATGACCAAAGAGGCCGGTGAAGGCACGGGGGACGCTCTGTGCTGCCGTGGACTTCACAAGGCCAATGTGGCACAGACGCAGCTTCGAGGTGTGGAGTGATGGGTTTCTACAGCCCAGGTATCAACCCAAGGAACGTGCAGCACATGTCTGCACAAAGACATGTACATGTATAACAGCCACAGCAGTGTCACTCGTCATGGCCCCAGAGCTGCAGGAGGCCACACAGCAGCTGAAGGAGGGACACACAGTGAGGTCTGTCCCCACGTCAGGACTCCACGCAGCCAGGATAGGAGCGGGGCTGTGACAGCTGACCTGGCGCGGAGGGAGCCTGAGGACGCCGGGCTCAGTGAGACACCAGGCAAATAGGCCACAGCGTGGGCTCCGCGGACAGGAAACACCCAGGACAGGCAACTCCAGTAGTGGACTCAGGGGTGCTGGGCTGGGGAGGAGACAGGGGACTGCTCATGGGACGGGGCTTTTTAGGGAACAAAATAATCTGTATTAATGGTGGTGGTAGAGGCTGTGCGATTCTGCAAATACACGGAACGTGCACAGCTGTTCATGGTGGAGGGTAAACCACACAGCACATGCGTCACCCTTCAACCAAGCTGTTAAACAACCGAGAGGCTGTGCTTGCGCTGGGAGGAAAAAGTGCAATTTGTCCAGCCAGTGCTTCCCAACATGAACAGGGAGGCAGAGTGGAACTGAGTGTGGTGGTGCACACCTGTAATCCTGGCACTTGGTAGGCTGAGGCAGGAGGATTACAAATTCAAGGCCAGTCTGGGCTATGTAGTGAGACCTTTATCACACAAAAAAGAAACAAATGCCAGGCATGGTGGTACATGACTCTCATCCTAGCACTTAGGAGGCTGAGGCAGGAGGATCACCATGAGTTCAAGGACAGCCTAGGCTACATAACAAGACCCTGTCTCAAAAAACAAAAATAAAAACAAACCAAAAAGTCCCTAAAAATTAAAACAAAAAAGCCAGTTATGGATTGGGGAAAAAAGGAGCTCACAGACACTCAGAGCTCTAGGTGGTCTGGACACGCATGGGCTCTGGCATTCATGTGGAGTGCAACTATGCTCTCCCTGCTGGGCTGCCCTTCCAGTGGCTGTGTCTGAAGCAGGCGCTCGTTCTGGGTGACAGCAGAAGTATCTGTTACAAGTCTGTCCAAGCCCTGGCTCCAACACACAGCCACACGGAAGCTGGCACCGGGCGCACCCCACCAAGCTGTGTGGCGGGCCAACGTCCATCAGAGCCCTACCTGGAGCACGTTGCTCTCTGCCTCCTCCCCGGTGATGACCTCCACCTTCTCCAGCAGACACTTCCGCGCTGTGGCCTTGGTGTAGGCAGCTGCCGACTCGGCCAGGGACTCTGAAATTGTACTGGCTAAACGAGATGGACTACTTGGTAAGGGGCAAGGACACCGTTCCCAGGGACCTGCTGCGGGGGGAGGCCGACGGGATCTAAGGGGATCCCAGAGACAAGCCAGGCGGAGCAGCCGGGACCCTGTGCAGCGGGGCAGAGGTGTGGACTCCCGCCCTGGCCTCCCTGTGGGGTCCTAAACCACCACGTGGCTATCACTACCTGGCATCAGCACCACTGCTCCAGGGAGGATGCAGGCGGACGCAGGGGCCCCTGAACCCTCATCCCCCAGCCGACCGCAGCGACCCCACGGGTACACTGACCGTGATGTACCTTTTTCAGGGGTGGCCTCCTGGGAAGAGGGCTCGGACCCAGACTCAGCAGTCGTGTTTTCCCTGCTGGCATCTGAGCTGACCTCATTCAGTTTAGGGGGGCTCTGCGGGGAAACAGCACACAGGAGGTGGAGGCCTGCAGAGCAGGAGCCCCAGCAGAGCCCCACCTGTCGTCACACATGACCCCGAGCACTGCCCACCCCCTGTGCTGTGCTCTTAGCCAACACCTGGTGAGGGGGCTTGTGCATCCCTGCTGGCTGGCAAAGGTGCAGGGCAGCAGGCAGGTGGAAGGGCCTGGCCATGGGTTCTGGGCAGTGGTGCTGCCTATCTGGAGACCGTTGAGCCAGGGAGCAGGAAGTCTCCAGGAGACCCCATGGCAGGCCAGGCTCTGCACCCCAGCGTCCTGGCCACGGCGCAGTCAGAGCAGAGGGCTGCACCCGTCTGCCGGCACTGATGCTGCCGTCCCACAGAGGGTGGCGCTGTGCCAGCAGGGAACACGGAGGGCCTGGCCCCGCTGAGATGCAGCCGAAGGAGGAAGCGAGGACCACAGCCCACAGCCAGGGCCGAAAGGAAGCTTCAAGGAAGGTGGAATGGCCAGGGCACAGGCAGCCTCCCTGCCGCCAAAGCCGAGGGCCCATCTTTAAACAGAATCCAAGCGGGGCCTCTTTTCCGACTGTGACTCCGCGAAGTCCTGACTTTGCAGGAGACGATGTGGCAGTCACATGCCCACAGCCCTGACCCAAGCTGCTGCTAACAGGGCCGCTCACCAGCACACGTTCGCTCATGTTCTGGCCAAACACGAACTTGTTGCTAGAGGCATCGGCACTGTTGGTTGAGTTCTCTGCACTGCAGAGGAGACACACAGTGAGCGAGGGGGCCGCGGGTGTGTGCACCACGGGCAGAGTTGGCAGGAGCAGCTGGATTCCCTCTGCCCGACCTGGAGTGAACACACTAGGCAGAAGCGCACCCTCGGCCCCCCTGGCACACAGGAGGCCCACAGCCCCTCTGCCAGCCTGAGGAGCACACAGACCCCAGGCGCCCACACCCAGGCCAGGGGGAGGCAAAGGAGCTGACACTGCCCTCCGTTCTGCTCCGGGCACGAGGTCCCCGCAAGGCCGGGCCGCACAGCTCCTTTAGTATATGTGCTGCCGAAGCGAGCACCCGCACAGCTCCTTGAACTCCACTCCTGCCTTGGGTCCATCAGCCCAGGACGAAGGTAGCCAGGTGGGCAGAAGGACCCGGCTCCTGGCCTGCATCGGGCTAAGGGCAGCCCTGGGCCCCCACACACACCTGGAGCTGATGTACTGGAGAAAATAGTTGGTTGCGGCTGGTGTTTCAGAGCTGGGGTGTCCCGTGTCCTCCATGTCGGCGGTGTCAGTGTTTTCGTTTATGAGCTGGGAACAGAATGGTGGGGTCCAGGTCGCTATGGCCAGGCTTGGATCCCGGAAACAGGCACTGCACTGTGTATGCCAGGGGAGGGGCTGTGGCCAGTGTGCCACACAGAGCTTCCAAGGTCATCATATAAAGCCAGGCCAGCAGGCGCCAAGGAGCCCTTTCTACCTTGTTCCAAAGGCCATATTAATTGTGCATCTCAGGGGTGCGTCAGGAGCAGAGTCACTCAAAAACCTGGCCCTAGGGATGTGCCATATACCACAACGCCACAGTTCTGAGGGGCCACAGCCATGAACCTGCGCAGGGGGCTCCATCACCCTGAGCTATCAGTAAGACAGCAGACGGTCAGAGCCCACCTCACTGGGGCAGCTTGGTCCATGGGGAACATCAGAACCCACGCCCAGCGTCACACCTCTGACTTCTGGAAGACATGGACCTCGAGCCAACGGGACGGACTCAATGGGCCTGAGGTCCTGGGTGTCAGAGCCACCCTGCTTCATGGAGGGAGCAGCCCCGAGGGACTGCTCTGGCAAGATGCATGGCAAGGTCAGTGCCTACTTTCCACACCTTGCAGGAGCTGATGCTCTGGCCAGACAGGGACTGGCACAGGGACAGCGGGCTCTGCCCAGCTTCTTCTATGTGGCAGGGCAGCTCTGACTGCCCCTTCTGGCTCCCCTCACCACTGTGTATGCTGTGGTTGAGCGTCCCGGGTGCTACAGGGTGTGAACAGCATCCCTGGCCTTCACCTTTTCCAGACAAGGAGCTTCCCCAACTGTGAGAGCCACACATGTCCCAAACACAGCTGTGGATGCCACATGTCAGGACCCTGAATAAGCTTCTTGGGCTGGAGATTTAGCTCAGTGGTTCTGGCGGCTGCTTAGCAAACACAAATCCTGAATTCAATCCCCGCTAACATACAACAATACTGGTGTGGTGACACGCCCACCAACAATCAGTACCACACACCACAGTGCTGGGCGTGGTGGATCACGCCTGTCATCCCAGCACTTGGGAAGCAGAGGCAGGAGAATTGCTGAGTTTGAGGTTGCCTAGGCTACATAATGAACTCAGGATCAGCCTGAACTACAAAGCGAGCCCCTGTCTCAAAAAAAAAAACCAAAAAAACTTCTTGTCAGGAAAGTTGCTAGAAGAGCCTGTGCTGGAAGGTAGAGCTGTGCACATGGGCCCCGAAATGCCACCCTCCTGTCTCCCATCTCCGGAGCTGCCTCCCTGTGCTTTCTAGTTAGAAACCACTGCTGAGTCCCACACTGGGCAGGTAGCACTGGGAGCAGCCTGGCGCGGGGCAGATGAGTGCCAGGCACTGAGACCTGAGGTCAGGAAGCATGCAACCCCCAGCGCCTGTGCCTCTGTCCCACAGGCCCCGCCACTCTCTCGAGCACATACCTTCACCCTGTCCCTCAAGTTCTGCCCGAACACAAACGCCTGCCGCGCGCCCTCCTCCTTCCTCTCACAGTTCTCCTCCTCCGAGGCATCACTACACTCATTTCTCCGGGGCTCTTTCTTCTACGGGAAAGAGCACAGCACAGTCACAAAACCGGCAGCTGTGAGCTCAGGTCAAAAGACCAGCCACTCACATCACTTCGTCCACACGGGTCCTCCCTGTGTCCCTGGGCAGGGGCTGAGAAGAACTCGAAGTCACAGGAGACAAGCTGCCAGCTCCCTGGACAGCATGATGGAGCAGGGTCTCCAGGCCTGGAGGCTGGCTGGTCTCACACATGGGGAGTTGGCCTCTTCCCTCGTTCCGTGACTGAATGGCAAGGCGGGGCACCCTGGCCAGGCAACACAGGGGGCTGCTGCCACCGTGCAGCACCCAGCAGTCCTTGCCGGGATGGCGGCAGGGTTTCTGTGTGGCTGGGAACTTCACTCCCATCTATCTGGGTTCTGGCTCTCAGAGTCCCCTGAGGAGCAATGGCCTTTCTGTCCAAGTGGACACAGTGCAGCAAGGGAGTATCACACCCAGCAGGCCCCAACTGCTGCCAAGACCCTGTCCTCAGACAGCCTGCCCAAGGTGCCCAGAGGCACAGGGAGCAAGGGATTCGCTGTTACAGCAGACTGAGTATTGTGCAGAAAGCTGGGCACAACAAGACACAGGATATGAAGGTCAGGTGTGGAGATTCATGCCTGTGATCTAGCACCCTAGAGATGAGGCAGGAGGATCTCAAGTTTGAGCCCAATCTCAGGAACTTAGTGAGTTTATGTCTCAAAATAAAAATTAAGGTCTGAGGACGCAGCTCAGTGTGAAGGTCCTGAGTTCAATCTCCAGTACTGGAGGGTGGGGAGAGGCAATAGGGGAAAACATATAATCCAGCTGCTATTAAGAGAACAACAAGTAACTGACCTAAAAAATGAATGACATCGGGCCAGAGAGTTAGCTCAGTGGTTCCGGTGCCTGCCTCATAAGCGCAAGGTCCTGAGTTCGATCCCCGGTAACCACATGCAACGCTGGGCATGGAGACACGCCCACCAGCAATCAATACCACATACCACAGTGCCGGGTGTGGTGGCTCACGCCTGTCATCCCAGCATTCAGGAGGCAGAGACAGGAGGATTGCTGAGTTCAAAGCTTGCCTAGGCTGCATAGTGAGCTCAGGGCCAGCCTGAACTACAAAATGAGACCCTGTCTCAAAAAAAAAAAAAAAAGAATGACATCCACAGTATAAACATTGTAGAAAAAAGTTGTGGAATATAGAAGTTTGAACCCATTCTGGTTAAAAATGAACCCAGGGCTGGGCACGATAGAGAACATCTATAATCTCAGCATTAGGGAAGCAGAGACAGGAGGAGCATTGTGAGTTCAAGGCCAGCCTGGGTTCCATAGTGAGTTGAAGGCCAGTGTGAACTACACAGTGAGATCCTGTCTCAAAAGTTAAAAAGTAAAATAAAATAAGAAAGCCTGAAGATATAGCTTACTGAAAAGGCTTTGGGCTCAATCCAACCCCCACTACCCTGAACAATGACAAACACAAAACCAAAACCAGGGGCTGTGGCTACGGCTTGGTGGCAGAGCATTTGCTTGGTGTGTGGGAAGCACCAGGTAATCTGTCTCCAACACCAGGAGGAGGGGAAAGGAAGTGGGAGGAGAGGGGAAGAAGGTGGGGGGAATAGTGAACATAATCCAATGCACAATCCTGTGTCTGTGTGTGTTCGCATGTGCGTGTAGAATTACTGAGGAGACAATGAATAAAAAACACCGGAGGAGGTTCCCTGGGGACCTCTTTACAGGAGGGTGGCCTGCATCCTTTACTTCATACACTTCTGTACTATTTTAGTACATTCAACTTGGAGGGGTGACTTTCCTAATTAAAGATTTAAAAAAACTGATTAATTCAATAACTCTGGGATAGTACACAAAGCTCCCAGTGACTCACAAAATGTTTTCCTGCACTACACAATAGATTCCTGCATGAGGACAGCCTTGCGTGGCTGTTGCCAGGGGGAAGCTGCACAGTGGTTTCTGCGACCTTCGAGAGGATAGAGGATTTGGCTGTCTGTGATGCCTGGTGCCTGGGCTCCGAGCTGGCAGGGAAGGTGGCAGTTACACCACTCGTGCCAGGATCTGCGATTATAATGCTAGCTGCACCTTTTGGTCACTGGCAAGGGTGTAATTATTTCTCCAGTGGCCCCATAAATCCTGCTACTGTTGACTTCGTGTTGAGGCCATGTGCCCAGTGAGAGAGTAAATGAGGTCTTTTAAAATTAAACACCACTGCAAGCTCGCTTGCCAACCATGAGGCCTTAGCTGGCAGCAGATCCTCCCTGTTTGTGGATTAGAGGGGTACTTTCAGCAGAACTGCCCCCACCTTTTCTCCCTGACAGGGGTTATGGGAGAGGCGGAAGCTATAGGGTCACCCTAGGGGCAGGGCAGCAGGCAGCACTGCAAAGGTCTGGCGGACGCCTTCCCAGCACGGCCATTACACCGATCTGCGGATCCCAGGCCCCTCTCAGTCCACGATGGCCAGGGAGCCTTGTGCTCACTTTGGGCCTGACAGCCCTGGGTGTCTAAGCCTGGTACACGTATGACGCAGGTGGCTCCCCATTCCGGCCTCCTCTTCCTGTTGGGAGTTTCTGTTGTGTCACCCGAGCCTAAGGCTATTCTGTGGTCACTTAGCTCACAGTTTCCCTGTGGGTTGTGTCACGTTTCTGGGGTGGCAGAGGAGGTAAAAGGCCTGTGGGATTGCCGGAGTATGACAAAGGACACACTGGGGTGTGACATGGAGTCCACGGATCCCAAGTGTGGGACGCCAGGAGCAGCATGAGGACCCAGGAGACCCAGCTTCTGCCCCAAGAGGTACCCAGCCTGAGCGATGGCAGGAAGATAGGAAGGCACCACCTTACAGCTCCATGCGCATGTCAAGCAGGATGGGCCCACAGAGTGAGGTGGGCTGATGCCAGGGCACTCCTGTGTGTGGACGTGTGTGTGTGCACAACCACACACACACACACACAGCCCCTAGTATATGTGAATGTAACTGTAGACAGCCATTCTCTTGCTGGAGCCTGAACATCCCCAAGGGTGGTGTCCTGACCTCAGAAACAGATGAGTGGGAAATAAATACATGATCCCTGGGGCTTTGCACGGGGACACTACCCCCGGCCGAGGGGCTGTGCACTGCCATGACTTTACCCTTCCAGCCCTCAGCCAACTGTGAGTGCTGGCTCCTGGTCAAATGTCCCTTGCTGTAAGTGGAGTGAAGCATACTGCCCTTGGCCTAGAAAACCCCAGCATCCCAGGGGACTTTTTCTTCTTAAGGAGCCATTCCTGAGCCAACTCCCCAGGCAAACATGCCAATGAAGTTGGGCATATGTGGGTCCAGAGGGGTCCCTTCAGTGTGGAAGGTGAGTGATTCTTCACCCAAAATGCTCTCTGTAACATGAAAATGCATGTCTCATCAAAATGACCCTCAAGTGGGGTGTGGTGACGTGTGCCTGTAATTCCACTGCTAGGGAGGCTGAGGCAGGAGGGGGCTGTGAATTCAAGCACAGACTTTGGGAAACATAGTGAGACCCTGTCACAAAATTTAAACAAAAAAGGCCTGGGGATATAGTTCACTGTAAAGACCCTGGGTTCAATCCCTAATGCCACAAAGTAAGAAATTAAGGAAGGGAGGGAGGAAAGGAGGGAAGCAGAAAGAGCAAAGTCCCCTCTGATGGCCACTCCCAAGACTTAGGGGTCAAGGTGGCCAGAAGGAAGAGTGGGCCTACGTGGGAGGACCCCTGGGCTTGGAAGGCTTTCCCGTGACACTGTCCTTTCTGACAAACACAAGGACTGTCTCGGAGACTGGTGACTCGGATGCAGTTTGTCCAATAGGGGAAGGAAGCCTTGACCCAGCATGAGACGTGAGCAGGGCTGCGACCCTTAGAGGGGGCCTGTGGGGACCACCTGCAGAGGACTGACGGTTCTCCCGGCACTGGGAGTTCTTGAGGCGAGGTGTTAGATCAAGGCTGTGTGCTCCCTACCCTCTGCCTTTCTGTCTGGCAGTGAGGGGTTTCCCCCCCCCACCCCAGCCACAGCCCTCACCAGCACTGGTAATGTCACCGTCTACCCACTTGGCCTCTACGCAGTGCGCCAAATAGGTAAAACAGACTATGACCACCAGGCACAGCGGTTCACTAAGACCACTGAGCAAATGCAGAAGGCTTCCACTCAGGCCCCAGCACAGCTGCTCGGCTCAGACAACGGCTATGACCCGTGAGGCTGTGAGAACACTGGCCCTGGCCCCAGCCCTGGCCCACTGACCTCAAGGATGAGTGCCTCGTCCGCAGCCTCAGAGGGACTTCGCCGTGCTCGGTTTTCCGGTGATGACGCTGTGGCGCCTGTGCAGTCTGCTGGGATGCTGATGCCGTTGGTGCCGCTGCTGGGGACTGTGGGAGGAAGGAGAGTGTCTGGTCAGGGCCGTCTCTGTGCAGCCCAGAGTGTGATGGGCCTTTTGAAGGAGGGAACCGCGCATAGGTACTAAAAGCCGCATGTTTTTATGTAAGAAACAAAAGCCTCACAGGAATGAGGATACTTTATCATTATTCTAAAAAAGAACTGTGTGACTTTTCAATGTTTTTAGAAGTATTATTGCTAGTTAGCAAAAACAAAACAAAACAACCCCAAACAGAAAAAGAAAAAGGAAGAATACTGGGGAACAACTGTCTTTTTTTTTTTTTTGAGACAGGGTCTTGCTTTGTAGTCCAGGCTGGCCCTGAGCTCACTATGTAGCCCAGGCAAGCCGCTGCAAACTCAGCAATCCTCCTGCCTCTGCCTCCCAAGTGCTGGGATTACAGGCGTGAGCCACCACGCCCAGCACTGTGGTATGTGGCATTGATTGCTGGTGGGCGTGAGTCACCATGCCCAGCATTCTATGTGATTACCGAGATCAAACTCAGGACCTTGCGCTTGTGAGGCAGGCGCCGGAACCACTGAGCCAAATCTCTGGCCCCATACAACTGTCTTTTTTTTCCAGTACTGGATACTGACCCTGAGGCCTTGTGCATGCTAGGCAAGTGCTTTACCACTGTGCTGCACTTCTACTGCTTTTCAAATTTATTAAGAATTTCAGACAAGGTCTTAATACATTGTCCAATCTGGCCTGGACTTTGTGATCCTCCTGCCTCAGCCTTCCCAGCAGAAGAAACTACAAGTGTGGGACATCTCTTTGTGAGCTTTGTGAAATCAATTTTATTTTATTTTATTTATTTATATTTGGTGGCACCAGAGGTTGAACTCAGGCCCTTGTGCTCGCAAGGTAGGCACGGTACCACTGAACCAAATCCCCAGCCTACTGAAATCAACTTTAATAATAAAGTACTACATGTGGTTTTTTTCCTTTTACAGCAGTAGAGAGTGAGCTGGGGCTAACACTCTGGTGAGCACTTATCTAGCACTGCAAAAAAACAAACACAAGACACCTTTTAAAACCTGGCTTTAACTGTTTAGCATTCAATTAAAATTTTTCCATGTTGGGCCGGAGATTTAGCTCAAGTGGTTCCAGGGCCTGCCTAGTAAGAGCAAGGTCCTTGCTTTGATCCCCAGTAACCACATACAACAACACTGGGTGTGGTGGCTCACACTCACAGGCAATCAGTACCATACACCACAAATGCCAGGTGTGTTGGCTCACGCCTGTAATCCCAGCACTCGGGAGGCAGAGGCAGGAGGACTGCTGAATTCAAGGCTTGCTTGGGCTACATAGTGAGCTCAGGGCCAGCCTGAACTACAAAGCGAGATTCTGTCACCAAAAAAAAAGGACGAGGTTAGACACAGCATGTTCTGCCAGGGTCACACTGCTGAAGTGGGGCTGGCTGAGGCCCACCACCCTCTGCCATGCTCTGAGCCACCTGCTCTTGCCTCCCTGCCTGACCCACATTGCTTACCAGTCTGTGCCAGGGCCTTGGGCTGCGGGGCCTGTAGCACGGCTGGGCGGAGCACGCTGCGCTGCTGCTCCTTGGGCTTCTGGCTTGGCAGACCTGGGATGGAAGTTGGTGGTCCTGGGCTCAGACCCTTGGAGGAACCCAGCACCCAGTCCGCTTAGGTTCTTCCCAGAGAACCAACCCAGCAATCTTGTCCCTGTGGGCTAGACTGTGCAGGGTGGGAGGAACTGAGCCCGAGCCCCTGCCTCTGCAACTGGATCCCAGCTTAATGCTGGGATGCTCAGTGAGTGACAACTTCCCTCCTGGCGCTGGGCTCATGTCAGGTGAAAATGCAGGGGAAAGAAGAGAATTCCTGGAGATGCCTAGATATTTCTGACTCCTTAAAACCTACATGCGGAAAATCTCTCTACAAAATGCAGCTGGGGGAGGACTGCGTGAGGGGTGTCTGCCCTTGCATGCCTCCTGTCAGCCCTGGCTCCTGGTCTCACTGCTCTGTTGCTTCCACACCAAGGACACTCCTGCTGTAGTCAGAGGCCCTCATTCCCTGGTCCCTTAGGCTCTGCAAGCAGCTTTCCGGGACTATCATACTGGGAAGGTACAGGAAAGCCTTCAGAGGGGGCCACCTACCTGCGCTGGGCGCCTGGCCATGGATCAGTGTTGGCGGCTTCAATCGGAACCCGCTGCTCTTTTCCTCTGCAAGCACAGACAAAACACTATATAAAAAGCAGGGCTGTCTGGGGTGGGGCGGCCGAGTGGGAAAGAGTGCTAGGGCAGGACCCCGGGCCGAAGAACCAGGAGAAACACTTTCACATTAAATCACCTCTGCAGGGGCTCTGGAGTGTGGGGGAGCCACAGAGCAAAGGTCCACCATTCCTAGCAGACAAGGTGGTGGAGGCCTTCTCTTCCCAGGTGTACCCACGTGCTTCACAGGCCTTTTTCCGCAGGGACAGCACTGCTGGCCACCTGCGAGGGGGCTGGCGACAGCACAAGTATGCAGGGTTCAGGACCACTCAGGAGCCTGTCCTTGCACCCCTGGATCTGTGTCCCTCGTGATTCGGTCTGTGGTAGTCTAATTCCGCCCACGTCCTGAAGGAGCATCATAAAAGGCCACCCTCGGGAAAGCGCAGAGGCACCACAGGTCTCATAAAAATGATCCTCAGGTAGGGTGGGGCAATTTGTGTGGGGCACTGCAGGCAATCTCCCTGCTGTGCTAAGAGTCAGTGTTTCTCAGGGCATAGAGCACCAGCCCTCTTTCTATATGCCAGTGGTGAGTACTCTGAAGTGGAACAAAGAAAACAATTCCACTTATAGCAGCCCCAAGAGGAATAAGATACTTGGAGGAAAATTCAACAAAAGAAAACTATAATATAAAACAGTTGGACAAGAAAAGACCTGAATAAATGGAAAAGACATGCCAAGAAGCTGCATGGTATATGAGAAATGGACAGAAAAGATCCAGAACAGGCAAATCCAGAGACAGGAAGTGGGCTTGTGAGTGCCACGGTCTGGGGAGGGGACAGACATGACTACTCATGGGAGCAAGGGCTCTTTTTGGTGTGACAGTAAAGTTCTAAAATCATTGGTCATGGCTGGACAACTATGTGACTACACGCTAAGTCACCTGACTGACTGCACACTGCAAATGTGTCTGGTGTGATGCAGCAGCCACACAAGCCATCGCGGAGAACCCACCACCTTAGTATGCAGTGAAGAGGCGCCACCAGGCGGTTCTCTGCAGGAGCAAATGTGGAGTTGTGTTTCCTTCCAAAGCACAGGGTCAGACAGAAGGCAACTGGCAACTGAGACACATTTTTAAAAGTTGAGGTCAAATTTACAATATAGATAATTTTTCGGGAGCTCTGGGAGCTGGTGGTGGAACACTAGATCTTGGCTACAGCGCGCCCTTGGGCAGCCTGCTCTGCGTGGAGCCAGCACTAACACGGTTAAGCCTCAGCCTGGCCTGCGCGGCACAGCACAGCACAGCACAGCACAGCAGACCCACACTGACAAAGGCTGTAGCAAACAGACAGACAGACATGGTTTGCAGCACATCTGCTGGCAGCTGGGCACTGGGACGGGTACTCAGGACACTTGCCAGCCCTTCATGCAGTCTGGGATTGCTCCTTGCAGAAGGGCCTTCTGTGTGGTACAGACAGCACGCTGTGCTGGATCTACATACTTGCCAGACCTCAGCACTGCACACAGGCTCCCCCTAGAAGCCGGTGCCCCACAGAAAGAAGAGAGCTCCGGATTCAATCAGGAGCATGCCCTGGGATGAGCCTGGCCCAAACCTGATGTTGAAAGGCATCTGAGAGCAGGCAGCCTGACTCGAGCTGCGGCCCGTGCAAGGCCAGAGCAAGGGGAGAGTGGAAGGCGCTGGGGAGGGGGGAAGGGAGTGAGTGTGCTGGACCCTGGGATATAACCCACCTGCCAGTACTGGACAGAAAGCTCTGTGTGGCCTGGGTAATCTATATGCACCGACTGGCAGGCAGGGGCGGCCCACACAGGTGAAGAGGTGTGTGTGTGTTCCCAGCTCTGCCTCTGAGATCCTGGGAACAGCGAAACAGCCAAGGCATCGAGCATCTGCCTTCGACTCTGGGGAGAGTCACTGTGTCAGAGCTAAGGCCCATCTGAGGAACGGCAGGATTCCAGGGCTAGGACAGGGAAAACGTTTGGGACCCCTTGCCAGGAGGGACTGAATGAAATGCTTCAAAAACTGAGGAGGACCTGTCCCAGGGACATGCAGACCAGCCTGACAGGGCTTCTGCTTGGCCAGACCTGGGATAATCCGAGAATTAAAATAAAAATGCTACCGGATACAGTCCATCAATCAAGATGTGAGGCCATACACCACACTGCCCGAGTCAGTGGCGGAGAGCGGGCTCAGTGCACAAGAGTGGGGGCTCGTCCTTCCAGCACAAGGGAAGGCAGAGTCCCCACGTGCACAGGGGGGCCACGAGCCCTTCAGGGTGAGGCCAAGGCTGGATGTGGAGCAAGTGGGCAACGAGAGTCCCTGGAGTCAGCGAGTAATGCTTCAGAGCCCTGATCACCAGGAGAAAAGGGAACGTGTACAAGCAACTGGCGCTACTGCTGAATTAGCCCGAAGCGGCTGGGCCACGCCTTCGTTACCAGGTCAGCAGCACTAGCGAACATGGAGTACACACATGCATGTGGAGCATGCATGCATTGCCCAACATGCATTCCCCCGCGTCGGATCCCCGCAATGCTGGCCAGATAACGCAAAGGACATCTGTCCACCCGACCCCGTGCTGCGGCCTTCCCAGTCATAGGAGGCAGACCCGCTCAAGTGTCCCTGTGCTACAAAGGAGAGGTGGACCACTGGGGGTAGGAGGACAGAAAGGGACGTTAAGTAAGAGGGATGTGGAAGCATTTTGTGAGTCTTTAAGTATTAAACATTTTCAAATTCAAGCTAAAGCAGAAGAGGCGGACAGGCAGGGAAGGGTGTGAAGCTCACTCTGTGGGTGTCCTGACATTTCTGTGCACCCACAGGTTAAATGGGAGCCCGGGGCCTTTCAACCAAGGCTGTGTCTGGGCCCTGGGATGGCTGCCCTGCTCTGGATGCTGGAGGACACAGGCCAGGAGAGGGCACAGAAGGTGCTGCCACTTGCTGGAGGTGAGCATGAGACTGACGCGTACCACACCCCCTTCCCTGGCTTCGGTGGCTGACAGCCGTGCTGAGCCGCTGTGGTGTCCTTAGAAACTCCGGTTTTCCTGGGATAGGCTGGGAGTCAACTCGGAGCCAAAATGAGTTCCACTGTTTGAAACGGTGCCATCAAATTGACCCTCAAAGTTACCAAATGTGCCTCGCCTCTGCCCCTGCCATCTCCGTCACAAGGCGGGTGACTTATCTCACGGTGCTTTTGAAGTCAGCAATGAATTTATATGAGGTGGTAGGGTTACAGAATGCAGGCTGTTAAGCTCCCTCATTAAATCTTTTACGGGGAATTTCCGCTGTGTGGGAGAAACTTTCAGGAAACCTTGGAGTTGGTTCTATAATGAAAAACCAAAAAAGGCAAGCTCTGAACTCTTCAGAAAGGATTGAGATATTTTCCTCAATGTGTTGAAGTTATGCTAGGTATGTTTACCTTAATAAATCTAGGTGAGGAGGGGTCTGGAAAAAACATACCCCTTCCAGTAGTTACCTGTGGGACAGGGATGAGCAGGGAGGGGCAGGGAATTGTTTTACATTTCTTTTTCTTTTTCTTTTTTGAGACAGGGTCTCGCTTTGTAGTTCAGGCTGGCCCTCAGCTCACTATGTAGCCCAGGCAAGCCTCGAACTCAGCAATCCTCCTGCCTCTGCCTCCCGAGTGCTGGGATTACAGGCGTGAGCCACCATGCCTGGCACTGCGGTATGAGGTACTGACTGCTGGTGGGCGTGAGTCACCCTGTCCAGCATTGTTGTATGTGGTTACTGGGATCGAACTCAGGACCTTGTGCTTGCCAAGGCAGGTGCTGGTGCCAGAACCACTGAGCTAAATTTCTGACTCAACATTTATGTTTCTTTTTGCTTTCTTATCAATATGCATTTGTATGAAACTTGAAAAATAAATAGTACATCCTTTTTTTTGGTGGTACCAGAGATCGAACTCACGACCTTGAGCTTGCCAGGTAGGCGCCAGAAATACTAGGCCACATCCCTGGCCCTAAATAGTACATCTTTGCAAAAAGAATTTTAAATGGATGTCAAACTTCCTACCATCAGTCCTCACATAGACACAGATACTGACAGAGCATGTGAAGCCGCTCACACTGGACTCCATATCTAAAGCCGAGGGCGGGAAAAACCCAACAAACCTGGGAGCTGACAGTGAACCCTGATTCCCATCTTCCACTCCTAATGAAGGTCTCATGGGGTAACACCCATGGCAGTGCACCAGGGAAGCACCTGGGGACAGGGACAGGGATGCCACGTCTGACGGGCCATGGCGCTGTGCTTTGGTATGTGGGCAAGCAGTCACAAAGGGGAAGGGACGAGAGGACAAAGCTCAAGTGGGTGGGGTGGCCATGCATGGGACCTCTCTCAGTAGTTGCTGAACGCTGCCACAGGAGGGGACAGCATGTGGAGAAGGCACGAGAGTCTCATGACAAAACCTCTTTTCAGTAAGAACGAGGGTCTCCAGACTGATGGTCTCCATCAGATTGTCAGCTAGCTGCCTGCCTTGGAGATGGGCCCTGAAGGGAAGCAGAGCACCCGAGGCATCCACATCTCCTAAGAGGCCACCTCAACCTCTGCTTCTTCTTGCCAACCTAATGCCTGCACCCACCTGCTTAAGCGCTTTTCTCACAACAACAAGGTTCCAACAACCAGCACTTGGCAAAGAACCAACTCTGAGCACTGGAAGGAAAAGGCAGTGAGGGCGGTGTGAAAGCACTGCTTCCCAGATCTGGGTGCCACTTCCACCCCCAACTCTGACAACCGTGAGCTGCGTACTTTGTGGCTCCAACACAATGGAGGGGAGGCCCCCCCCATGGGTCTTCAGCTTGAGGTACTGGGAAGGAAGGGGAAAACTAACCGCAGAACATGCAGGCCCCTCATCCCACAGTGATGCCTGTCCCAGTGCCCAGAGATCCTTTAAAAAGAAGACATCGCTGTTGCCTGGACTGGACTGCAAACTAGTGGGCAGGTGTCCACTCAGGACTTCATGTGGCTGTGGCAGGGATGTGCCAATGTTCCAAATCAAATCAAATCAAAGGGTTGCAGGCAGGAAATCCAGCGTGCCTGAGGGACTATCAGAAAGGGATGATTCTGTACCGAGTCCAGTCGTGTAACACATATGTCCCGTGGTGAGCAGAAAGTGTGTCCTGGGTTTTTCCCTTATGAGACAGCCTCACGGTTTACAACTGTAAAAGGCTTTATGGGAACTTCCCAGGAATGGACTTCCCACTGGGGAACTACAGGATATGTGCACCTCCAAGCTGGTGCCACAGACAGCTGAGACAGGGACAAGACAGTGCCAGTGTGGACCACTCCACAGTGGGGGAGAGGGGATGGCCTGGGGCTATGGTGACCCTCAAACCCGCAGGACCAGCTCTCTGAACCTCTCACTGAGTGGCTCGACTTCTCTATCTGTCCTGGGAAACTGCCGCTTCTGTAGCAGCTTCTACCAGAGCCCTGGGCTGGCCTGTTGCCCTCCCTGTCCATGGCCCTCGGGTCCTCCTATCTCCTCAAAAGTCCCCTGGAGCAGTGGCAAGGAGGGACATTCCACCCCTCCACCTTCAAACCTCAGCAAATGCAGCAGTCTCGGAGAGAGCTTGACACGAGACCGTCTCCTGAGAGACTCTCCGCCTCTTCCCTCACACTGCGGGGATACTTCATCAGTCTTTCTCAGCGCACCACATTTTACCCAGGTGCTGCTACACTTAGGGCAGGCAGCTGTACCCCATTCCTGATTCTAAGCAGACCTGGCCAGGAACCAGCAGGCAGGCGCACAGCAAGCTGAAGAGCAGGTGTGCAGTTACCTGACTGTGAAGGCGGGAGCTGGGTTAAAGAGGATGTTCTTTCTCGCTTGACAGGAGGACAGTAATTTCCATCTTCTCGGTCGGAATCTACAGCACAGAGTGAGAGGCAGAAGAGAAACATCAGGCTCTGGCAGTATGGTTTTTTTTGAGACAAGGTCTTGCTTTGTAGTTTAGGCTGGCTCTTAGCTCACTATGTAGCCCAAGCAAGCCTCTAACTCAGCAATCCTCCTGCCTCTGCCTCCTTAATATTGCTAGGATTATAGCCATGAGCCACCACGCCTGGCATTGTGGTGTGTGGTACTGACTGCTGGTGGGTGTGAGTCACCACACCTGGCACTGCTATGTAGTTACTGGGGATCGAACTCGGGACCTTATGCTTTTGAGGCAGACACTGGAACCAGAGTTTAACCCTCGGCCCTCCCAGCAGTCTTATCCTCCAGATGGCTAAGCATCTGGAGACTTCCTTACCTTCTCCTGCTTCTGGGCTGGAGCCTCCTGCTGACCTCTGAAACAAGAGCGAGCAGGTGGTAAGGGACGTCCTGAGGGCCCAGAACCCAGGGCCCCAGCTCTGGAGCAGGTGGAGCTTGAGACTTGAGGCTGAGGGGGAGGCTCCACCCACTTCCCCAGCAGCACTGCAAGCACAGCTCAGATAGCCCCTCGGAACCCTTCCCGCAACTTCCCCAGCCGTGTGCCCTGGGACCCTCCCTCCTCGAGGCCTCTTAAGTCAGGTCTCCTGCTTCTCCCAGTCACAGCTGATGGTGTGTCACCCTGCTACTCAAACTCCATAGAGAAGTGGTGCAACTCCACCTGGGCATACATACTCTGCCCTGCCCTCTGCCGCTGTTCAAAGTGGCCGCCTGATACCACATCAGGGCAGTTCCTCCTCCAGCCCTGGCAGACTGGACTCCAGTTTCACACCAGGATGTAATTCCCAGAGCAAATGAGAGCTTTGATGCTCGGGGCCAACATCCATCATGAAGCAGCCAGAACGGCAAGCTTTAAATCCTGCACAATGATCCTACAGACCAAAGAACAATCACGAAAGCACAGAGGGGCCCCAGAAATGCCACTTTTCCAGCCTGCAGTTTGAGGACGTGAAGAGCTAGCAATTAAGTCTAGAAGCAGGGTGCCCCTCTCCGGGGCCCTTCCACAGCCAGTTCTGCAGAGGGATGCACACCACTCCTTCGGGAGGCCTTTTGCTGACAGCGAGCACAGGAGCTGACTTCCTCATTTCAGCTCTCTTGGAGGCCAAGCTCAGCCGTGAGGACCACCTGCCTCACCGAGCTGCTGGGGATTAATGTGTGTGAAAGTTGCTACTACAGTAAATAAAACCAAAGATGATGGCAGCCAGCGATGTTCCCAAGCCAGGGCTGCTGGCATGTTTTTCCCATAAAGGGCCAGACAGTGCACGCTGGCTGACGGGTCACATTTGGTTTCTGCCATAGTCTTTGCTTTTGTTTTCATAATCCTCTAAAAATGTAAATACTGTCTTAGCTCATTGGCTGCACAAAAGCAGGCTGTGGGCAGGAGCACACAGCAGTGAGAGCCCGGAGTGGGGGAGGCTTCTAACTCAGAGACCGCTGGAAAGGATCCCAACCTGGACTGTCTCCCCAGTGGAGCTAGCAGCCAGAGGTAGCCAGGAAAGCAGGCCGGGGCTTCCTGCTGGAGGTTCGAGTTCCAAGAATGTTCAGGAAATGGCTTAGGTGACCATGGCTGTGAGATGACGGAGGCTCAGAGGTTACTGGTGCTCAAGTCCCAGGGAAAGAAACATCAAGTCCTCTTAAAACCACATGAGCTTGCTGGGTTGGGGTCACTGTGGAAATGCCAGAGGCTAAAGGAAATGAAGTCCTTGTCCAATGGGCTCGCTTCGAGGAGGCATGGAGCAAAGGATGGGACTTGTGAATGGAGTGAGGGCTGCTCCTTCTTGTCCACCCCCCAGGGCATGTGGAACTTCCTCAGTGGATTATGTTGCTTCCTACAAGGGACTCTGACCTTGCCTGAGTTTTTTTTTTTTTTTTTTAAACAGGGTCTCGCTCAGGATGGCCTTGAGCTCACTAGGTAGCCCAGGCAAGCCTCAAACTTAGCAATCCTTCTCCTCTGCCTCCCAAGTGCTGGGCTTATAGGTGTGAGCCACCATGGCTGGTATTGTGGTTTATGGTACTGGGGATCAAACTCAGGACCTTGTGTTTGCAAGGGAGATGCTGGAACCACTGAGCTAAATCCCTGGCCACCTTGTCTGAGCTTTGATGCTCTACTTGAAACATGGGGATGTGGCCAGTTTGCTGGCAGAATGGGGGCAAGTGTGTGCTCAGCGAGAGGAGGTAGGCTCAGTCTCAGCCTGGGGCCTGGCACACAGGGCAGAAAAGCTCAGCTCCTGGTGTGTTGGCAACTGCTCACAGCTCACAGCTAGCTTGGCTCCAAGGTAGCTACTTCCACATCAGACTCCTGGCTGTGGGGTGGAGCTTCCAAACTCAGGGCACAAGGCCACGAAGTTCAGGTCTGGAAGTGAGTTCTGGGTACGGGTAGATCAAGAACCTGGGTTGAGGACCACTGGAACAGGTCAAGAGGGTCCCATCCTGGGCGTGGTGGCACACAACTGCAGTTCTAGGACTTGAGGCTGAGGCAAGGGGATCCCATGAGTTTGATACTAGCCTGAACTATATACTGAGACCCTGTCTCAAAAAACTAAAAACAACAACTACATTAACAGAGAGTTCCAAGCCTGGGACAGTGTGGGGTCTGAGAGACTATTTGTTTTGCAGCACTAGAGATTGAACCTAGGGCCTTTGCCCTGAGCTATAACCCCAGAGCTTTTACAATTTTTAGAATACTCAGACAGGGTCTTTGTAAAGTGCTTGAACTTGTGATGTCTCAGCCTCCTGGAATGCTGGAATGACAGACATGTACCACCACACCTGGTGAGACAAATTCCTGCGGTGCTTTGAGGCCACAGAGGCCAGAGCCAGGCTCGAATCTGTCAACGCACGCTTGTATCCCTGGCTTGTCTCAGGTCCCCTTTGGGGTCATCTTGTTCCCTGGGTGACACTATGGAGTAGAACTCAGGAACCATACCACAGACCAGCAAAGGTGACTGAAGCAGAGGGAAGAAGTGACTGACACCCTGGAACCTGCCCTTGGTGCCCTGTAGACCTGGTCACCATGCCTAGTGCCTTCAGCACTTGAAAGTGACACAGCCCACACCCTCTTCATCATATCCCTGCAGCTGGCTCTGGTATCCCAGTGCTCCATGCAGGTCCAGCTGGGCCACCGATCTCAGAGTGTCCCCTCCCCTCCTGTCCCCTCTTCTCCCACTTGTCCTTAACAGTTGGCACCTGCACAACCTCACCCCACATTCGGACCCAACTCCACAAGCATCCCAGCTGTACCAAGGCCCTTCCATGGAGGCCTTCTTGGTGCTGAGGACCTTCTCCTTCCTGAATGACCTGGAGGGGGCCATACTCTTCAGGCCACTATAGCCGACTGGCCCCTCACCCTGTGACAGTTATATCCTTCAGATAGGAATGGCCCCCTTGGTCACGTGGTCCTGCGGCTCCTTACACTCTCCCCCGTGGTTCTGACCCTACGCCAGGTTGTGCACAGAGCAAGCACTCCCCTGGAGGTTTGTTCAGCAAAGGGAACTGTCCCCCGACACTGTAGCTGGAGGAGGCAGTGAAAGCTGTGTCCTGCCTCATGGTGGGAATCACATACAGTCACAGCCACATCCATATGGGCCAGGGCCCCAGCTCTGTTGCTCCCAAGCTATGGCCATTCCTCGGCTCCTGTAGGGGATTTCTACCAGTACTATGACCGGTGATCAGCTGGCGACGTGTGTGAATTTCCTGGTTCGTGACTTCTAACTGTGGCTGGAGAACCCACCTTGTTTGGAGATGTGCCCAGAGGACATGCATCCTGCTATGGCTGCTGGTAGCAATGGCTGCCTGGGAGGCCAGTTTGCGCAGTGCTCAAGTCCTCTGCTTCCCTACCCATCTGCTATCACTTACGGACAGCAGGTGCATGGAAGCTGTCAGGCTGAAGCGACTGTCTCTGCTCAGTTGTCTGTTTCTGCTCCGTGGATCCTTGCTTGACAGCAGGGTGGCACAGTCACAAGCGGAGGGTGCCAGGCTCCAGCACACCCTCCTGAGGTGTGTACACAGCTGTGGCACAACCTGGGGAACAGAAGTGCTCCTCCATTCTGGATTCCATCCTCCTCTGTACTCCTGTCTCGGCTCCAGCCTCTGCCTCCATGTCACCCACTGTAGCCCGTGCTGGTAGGTCCAGAGTGCCCCTTCTGATGGTGTGGTGTTGGCAGCAGCCCTGAGTGTGCCATGACAACTGGGGGAGAACCCTCTGTGGCCTCCAGCACTGCTCTGCCCCCTATGGCCACCCTCCTGCTTTCTGAACTGGTGGCTCTCTTCTCTCCATGTGCTCTCCGGAGGTGCTGGGACACTTTCCCTCCTGACCTCCAGGAGGAGAGACAGTGACCTTTGGGTCTGCAGGCTGTGACTGCTGCCCACACGGTTTTGTCCTGGTGTGGATGGAAATAACCTTGCATATCTGTCTGGTATCTCGTCTCCTGCTCTGACACAATTCTGACCCCAACACCCAGAGTCCTTGGCACAGACCTGCAGCACTGACAGGAGCTTGTTTCCTCTGCTCATCCCCTTTAGTGACCCCAACAACAGATGTCAGGCCAGGCAAGACTCCAGATGCTCCTGGGCCAGACCCCAGGAGATTCTCAAATCTGTGTCCTGTCTCTTTCAAGAACCAACTCACAGGAGGTGGCATGTCTCAGTCCTGGGCAGATGACAGAAGGCCCACTTCCTTGGGAACAATCCAGGTGCTACCAGAATCTCCGGGGAGAAACTGCTGCCAGTGATTCTTCAGTCAGCACCAGAAGAAGGAAGCAGGGAGATGGAATCTAAGATGCCCTGGCTGCCACCGCCAGCCACAGTACCTCACAAGACCTCCACAGCTGCCCAAAGATGCTGCCTGCGTCCCTCACCATCAGGTCCCCTCCCCCTGCTCTGCAGAACCGGGGCCTCTCTTTCGGAAGGCAGCGTACCATCTGCTAGCCTGTGCCACCTTCTCCAAGGCAGGAAAGGGTCTGGGGTCAGGAACACCCTTCTACCACCCTGACTCCAACAAGGCTGACATCAGGCCCGCAGCCGCCTTCCATTTCCTGTAGACCCTCTGGTTCAAGTCACTGGGTTCACAAGGGACCATCCGGAGCAATGCCTGAGATACACAGAGGTGGGCTGGATCCTGAGGCCTTTGGCTCATGGTTTAGCAGCTACTAAGATCGGCCGAGTGAGGAAGCTTTTAAAAGCATGCTCTTGGGATGTGTCTTGGGGAGTCCTCAAAGTTGGCTACCACTGTGAGGGCAAGGTCTCCAGGATGGCACGCCAGAACACAGGGTCTTCTGTGCCTCTGTAGGGCACAGCGGTGATCACATCAGGAAACAGGGCAAAAAGAGGATCCAGGAGTTCCCTTCCATTTGTTTCTTTGGCACCAGGAGAAACACATGAAGCAGATGCATAACAGTGGGAGCCCTCTCATGCTCATCTGCAGTCCGGCCTGAGCTGACCACATGACACAGGATAGGTTGTCAGTCCTGCTGGCCAGGCAGATGCGGCGACCACCAAGCCCTCTCTCCTAGGAGCCACTCACACCTCAGAGGAAGCAACTGAGCTCTGCAAGGTATTTGAGTCCATGTCACTCAATACTCAACAAGGATATCATGTCTAACTCCTTCTCTGTTTGAAGGACAAAGTGGTGAAGGACATAACTGGACATTGATAACTGCTCCCTCCATGAACACAGCTCTTGTGAGGCTGCCAGGCGTGGCCTTGAGGAGGACCAAGGGGGCAGGCCAGGCTGGCCCAGGGAAGGGATAGAGTTAAAAGCTGCCGTCAGAAGCTGACTCTACAAGAGGAACAGGCAGTGAGCAAGAATGAAGGGCACTGTCTTCCTGAACCCTTGGAAGAGGCCATGAAGCACAGCCAGGCCAGGTAAGCCTTGCAGGAAGCAGCAGTTAGCACTGGGCCTGACAGAGCCTTGGAGTGTATGCAGAATGAGTAGCCAGAAATCCGGCCTGAGGCCCCAGTAGCTGCAGGAGAATACAGTCCTGGATGGGAAACAGGCTTTGGGCCACTTCAGTGCTGTTTATTCCAGCACCAGGGCAACCAGCTCAGAAACAGACCGCTCCTGGAAGCATGCAGAAGCCACCCCCCAAGGTCTGGGCGTGCACACGTGTGTGTGTGTGTGTGTGTGTGTGTGTGTGTGGTGAGGGTCAGGTCCCATGTGGGAATGGTAGATGAGTGGCAACCCACAGGCCTCCTTCCTGGCCCTTCCAAAGCTCCCTGATGGGTCCAATAAACATACTTAGAGCTCGGCAGCCCCCTGGCGTGGAGTTCAGTCCTGCATGGTGCCAGCAGGCACATATGCAGCTGAAAGCGGCGTGTGCTTTCTCAGCATCAGAGAACTTGATCCGCATGTGGTTTGGTCATCTTCAGGCTGTCTTTGGAGAGCCAGGAAATCTGACGTTTAGAGGCCTTTTCCGGGGTATTGGGTCCTCACAGGCCAGTGCTCTGATCAGGCTGAAAGATGACAAGGGGGTCTTCCTAAGGAAGCCGCAATTTGCTATGAAGAACACTCGGCTTTATTTTTCCCAAAGGATTATGGAACAGAGAACAGGCCCAATGTGATGGATGAGACCTGCTATACAGGGTTTCCTAAGCTCCAATGTGGGGCAGAGCAAAATCTAAATCTGTTTCGGTACAAAAGAAATAATGTTAAGTTCACCAGAAAAACACTGGCCTGTGAAGTGGCAGGATTGGGTTTCATCTGATCTAACTGACCTAAAAGAAAACTGAGTTTGTCTTGAACATGGCCAAACAGTAGAGAAAGCCAATCAGTGGGAGCCATTAGCAACCAGTTGAGCTCCTCTGTGGACAGCCAGAGGCAGCGAGCCTGTGGCTCACAGCTGGCACTAAGTGGCTAAGTCATGAATTCTAACACTTGCATGTATGTATGCTGTTTGGCTGGTCTTGGAGTTATATCGGTGCCATTACAACCTGCTCCCCAGAGTCCCGCAGTACTGGCTATGCTTTGAAGTGCATGCCCTAACTCAGCTAAGGCTCCCTTTCCACTGCTGGTGTGGAGACTGCCTGTCTGTCTCAGGACTGGATAGAAGCTCTGGCCTGAAGGCCACACGAATCAGGAATCAGCACTTCCATACACAGGCTACCGCCTGGGCTAGCCAGGTCTCAGGAACCATGGCAGAAGGGGAGGTGCACTTCCTACAGGCTCCTGTTAGTGGCGCCAGGGCCTATGTGCTCAGAGGGCTGCTGCCTGTCATGAAAGTTCTGCCACTAACCGGCTGGCTGCTCTTGCAGTGAAACCTGCTTGTCTGTAGCGTCCCAGCCCTTCACTGCACTCTCAAAAAACAAAAAGTCTGGATCATTCCCAATGCCTGACCTGGGTCACTTCAGTGCCTACCTCCTTACTTGAGCCTACTTTCCATCACACACTTATTTCTCCAAAATATTGTAACAGGACTCCAACTTTACCATGGCCAAATATTTCCCCCTGCATATTCTAAGACTTGGTGGCCATGACTGAATCTTAATGTTTCCTTAAACACAGGAAGAAACTGCTTAGGTCTGGGAAGTTTGGGACTGGGCTAAAAGGACTGCCAGGCCCTCTGTTTCCTTGTCACGAGACCTTTCCTCTGTCAGGACGGCGGTAGTCTTCTGTCACTAGACACTCAGAGGATGCAGTTTCCTGAATTCAGGAAGTTTTCCTTTCTTAGGTTAAAAGGTTTCAAAGCCCCGGAGATACTTCTTGCTCTGGAGAGTTCACAATCTTGTCTTTGTCCATCTCCAAGAGCCTTCATTATACACAGAAGCGGGGTGTGAGGGGCTCCTTCTCACCCAGAGGCTCATCTCTTCTTCCTGCTTTGGCCAAAAAGACCACCCAGAAACCCACAACCAGTCTGGCTATGCACTCTGGCCCTATCAGTCTTCTGCCTAAGATCAGGAAGCTGGAGCTCCCTGGATGTCTCAGGCCCAACAACACAAATAGCCAAATCCAGGGATGGGGTCAAACCAGGAGTGGCTCAAATGTGACTTGCAAGCCTCTACCTGGTACTTAGTTCCTCTTTTGATCCCTCCTGTCTCTGAGGAAGCAAGGTTACTGTCTGTCTATGGGTACAGAGTCCTTGAATTAAAAAGCCTGGATGTAAAAAGGGACTTAATCTTGGCATGACTGTTCAGCAAACAGCATAAGTCAAGGAGAGCTGAAGAAATCCTTGTCACCTCTGACCACCAGGAGCTTATGCTGACCTGGGTCTAGTGGGGAGACCCGGGGAAGGGGCCAGCCCGGAGGTCCCCTGGGCAGACTTACCCCTGACAGTTTTCCCGGAAAAGGAGGCTGGGCTTCAGGAGCGGGAGGTAGAGGAGTGCTGGCCGAAGTGCTAGCAGGGGCAGGAGATTCTAGGGCACGCTGGCCAGCTGACTTGGGGTGACCTGTGCCATGGTGGGGGGCCTCAGCCTCCCCCTGAGGCTCCTCTCCCGAATCCGACAAGTCTTTTTGCTCTGCAGAGGACTAGGAGCAAAAAAGACAATTTTCCTCAATGTAAACAAAAGCTGCACCACAGGGCAGGGGAGGGCAGAGGGTCTGCTGATGGCTTGACCCTGGGGAGGATGGGCCAAGAGCCAGCATGTCCCACTGCACTTTGAGTGACAAAACTAACACTTGGAGGCAACAAGGAAAATGAAAGCAAACTCATCGGTGCTTGATTTTGCAAGGGTTTCTGAGTTGTCTAGGAAGTCTAGACCCTCGGTTTCAAAACTGTGGGGCATCGGGGCACAGAACTACTCTGCTTACGGGCCCTGAAGGAGGAAAACACCCCTGGTGAGCAAGGAAAGGAAATGATTATGCTTTGGACTCTGGAAGCCCTTGGGGTACGACCTGGGGCCCACACAGTGGGGCCCTGCAGCTCCCTCCATTTTGCCAGTACCTTTCTGCCCGCATGCTCACACCTGAGGGGACACCATGCCCTCTGGCTGGGTGTATAGGGAGGAGTTCTGCTGATAAAGAGGAGACCCTGGATCTGGGATTCTCCCAGGTTCACCTCCCAAACCCAGGAAAGAGCCTATGGGGAAGAACGCCAAAGCAAGAGAAAGTGGCTTCTGGAAGTCTCTGTCTCCAAGGTCTAATGCCCTGGTGCCCAAGGATGCCTTGGGATTCTTCCACGGGCAGAGAGCTCTGTCACCACCACACCAAGCCTCTCTTCTGAAGTGGCTTACACTTCTGCTGTCCTGACAGAGGTGTCGTCCCCAAACCTCCTATGGGGCACTGCACAAAATACAGAACTATTCTACTTGGTGACCTGAGTGATGTGGGGCTGCCTAGTCTCCCTGCTGATGGGGCTTTATATCTTCCAAGTGTGAGGTAACTCCCTCCTAGAAAGGGCTTTTTTTTTTAAAAAAAATAGGGTCTCCACCATGTTGCAAGAGATCCTCCTGCCTCAGCCTCCTGATTAGCTGAGACTATAAGAGCACAGTCACAGCACCCAGTTTGTGTACTACTTTTTTTTTTTTTTTGAGACAGGGTCTCGCTTTGTAGTTCGGGCTGGCTCTGAGCTCACTATGTAGCCTAGGCAAGCTTGGAACTCAGCAATCCTCCTGTTTCTGCCTCCCGAGTGCTGGGATTACAGGTGTGAGCCACCACGCCCAGCCCCTGTGTACTACTTTTTAAGTAGGTGATATTGCAGAAGGAAATAATCTAAAGAGGATTTAACAGAACTTATAAAAATTCTTAAGAAAGCTAAAGCAATCCAACCTTAACTCACTACTGTGTCTTAAGAATCACCAAAGGAGCACTGTCAACTCTTCTACTGTGGGAATATCCAGAGACACAGAAACCTTCTGAGGGGCATGGTGGTCAGTCCAGCCACCACCATCTGCTGCTACTTTGTGACACAGATTTAACACCTCACCAGGGAAAATTAAATCCAGGGCTATGAGGGCAACTGCTTGTCTCTAATGAGAACCACGCACGTTTCTTTGAACCCCGGCTTTGGAGTGTAAATGCTCAAACACCCAATGACAGGCCTAAGAGGCAAGCTTGAGGAGGGGCCCAAAATGAGATCAAACTCTTCATATCTGGTTAAAAGTGATTAACTCTCACAAGTGCTGAGAAATTAGATCACTTCTCTTGATTCAGCAAATTTCTTGTAGAATTAACAAAACACCTTCCAGCACCTTCCAACTTGGATCCTATCATTTCTCCCAGGCAAGGATTAGGTGCCAAGCCTTCCACATATCCCTAAAAATGCCTGCCCAACAGAAAACATAAGTGGCAAGCCTGTCACTCCAACAGGAAGTATCAAACATGTTGGGACAGTGTTTTCAGTGACACTATGGATTCTGCAACTGTCTCTGTCCATTTACCTTGAAATCCCTCCATGCACTAAAGAATTGCCCTAAAAAGAGACCACTAAAAGCCAGCACTTGGTCACTGGAAAACATGAAGCAGCCCATGTAAAGAAACTTAAATTTGTTTCACAGAAAGATAAGGAGTAAACAAACTGTCTCCATTTAAGGCAGATGGGGGTGGGGGGTGGAGGTGGGAGAGCTCCGCCCCACAGCACAGGCACACTGCTGCACGTGCACAGGGAGGGCAGTAAAATCCTGGTGCTGTTTGGCCATGGAGGCTCCTTACATGTCAGGACTAGAATTAAAATTTTTCTAACAGGGAACAACAGAAGGAAGTAGCAACTCGTCCCAAGACTAAGTGAAGTTGCCAGCCTCTTGCAAGGCACTCTGAGTGGCTCTGTCACAACCAAAACAGAAACTCTTGGGCTGGCAGCTTAGCTTCTATCTCAAATCCTTAACTCAGGCCTGAGTCAGCAGTGGGCTCTTGGATACACCCCCAGTTGGACAGCTGGAAAATATCTAGTTGCTCCTATGGTGGATTGGGAGATCTTGATCATTAAGGATCAAAAAGTTAAGAAAATTGCCTTAAGGACATTAGAGGGACAACTCAAAAATATGAGTCTATGTTTAAGTATATTACTGAATTCATGAGCATTTGCTTAGATGTGCATTGTCTAGGGCCACGGGAACCTACAACTCCAAGACTTTGGAAGTACTTGAGGGAAATGCCACCTGGGCGCAGTGGAAAGCCAGGACAATTATGACAGAAGGTCCACAGTGAAGGCAGGCAGATGATGCCCAAATATTCATAGTACATTTTTGTCTTTTCTAAGCATTTAAGAATTTTGAAAATAAAATTTTAAAATGTAAAAGTAAAATGTAGAGGCAAAGAGGGGGAAAAAAATGAGCCCCCATGGCCCATATAGTTCACCAGGCTGGCTTCTGCGGTAAAACAGGAAGAGGCTGATGGTCTCTGTCAGAGAAAGGAACTGATAAGGGTCTCGGACTTGTTTTTGACAGAAACTCTGTGGGTCAGCCAGGCTGGTGGTACACACCTGTCATCCCAGTATTCAAGAGGCTGAGACAGGATGATTACCACAAGCTTGAGGCCAGTCTTGGCTACATCATGAGTTCAAGGCCAGCCTAAATTCATAGTTAGACTCTGTCTCAAAAAATAAAACAAGGGCCAGGCATGGTCCTAGCATTTGCGAGACAGAGGCAGGAGGATTGCCGGGAGTTCGACACTAACTGGGGCTACATAGTAAGTTCAGGGCCAGCTTGAACTACAAAGTGAGAGCCTGTCTCAAAATAAAGCACCACCACCATGGCTGCTCCTTACAGGCCTGTCTTTCTGTAACCCTTGTGCTAGAAATCTAAAGACAGGGGAGGCCAGACAAATACCTACCCTGCTATGCCTGCCCTCTGGATGCACAAGCAGCAAGGAAGGCAGGGCAGCCTGACCCACATGGACAGTGGGCTGGCTCCACACAGAGATGACGTGGCACCCTCTGGATCTTAATGCAGAGGCCCACAGAAGCCAGAGCTGAACTCCGGGGCTGAACTCCAAGTACCACAGAGCAGTTATTTTTAGAAATCTAGTTGAAATGGGCTGGAGTCAATACTTTGATAAAAACCTTTATATATCTCTTAAGTGACCAAGAATCCTTTCTAGCTACTGTTCTGGTTCAGGTTCAAGGCCAATCTTTTAAGATAATTTACATAAACCTCTTAAAGGTCTTCATGCCCTCTAGCCAAACCCCCCCTCTAGCTGTAAGAACAGTCTTGACACAGGAACTAGGAATTTTTGTTTTTATTTTTATTTTTTTTTTTGCTTTTTGGAGACAGGGTCTCGCTTTGTAGTTCAGGCTGGCCCTGAGCTCACTATGGTGCCCAGGCAAGCCGCAGCGAACTCAGCAATCCTCCTGTCTCTGCCTCCCGAGTGCTGGGATTACAGGCGTGAGCCACCACACCCAGCATTATAT